>CM076451.1:9868685-10063685 GCA_038419695.1 Scomberomorus guttatus | reverse complement strand
TAATATACACTCAAGAACTGTGTTTTTTACTTTCATTTTATAGCTTCCTACAGTTACACACATTCACACTCAATGTAAGCAGCCTCCTACAGATGGAGACTCCTGTGCCTTGCTCAAAGGTAACAACACATTTATTGTTGAAAGTAAAGGAGAAGTGATTTTCATGCATCCAGCTTAAAATATATCTGCATATTGCTCTTAAATTACCATCAGTGTCCTGCAGAGACAGATGGCTGATACCTGTGTGGTCCACTGGGAGGAACCCCTGCTGCATGAGTAGATGCTTCAGATATTCATCATCTACTGGGATTTCAGCCACCATATTGCTTGGCACATAACCAGAGAGGCCACCTGACTCACCGTGATAGAAACCATCAGAGTCTTTATCTCCAAACACCTAATAGATGCAGAGACATTTAGTTATATTACTGTATTGTAGGTTTGGGAAGAAATAAATAAATGCATGTGTACATTTGCACTTGGCAGCAGCAGACAGGTCTCAGAGAAACGGTGGCAAATCTCATCAATCAGTTGAAAAATGGTGACAGGATATACAGAAAGGAAGTGCACATCTTTGTTCACATTTAGCTGGGCTGAATCTAGCATACACAGGAAACAACATCATGTTCTTCCAAAGAAGCTTTTCAACTGATCAAGTGGAGGAAATACAACTCAAACAAACATGCACCACAGAGATCTGTACATGATTATAACTGTAACACTTTTACAGTAAAAAGAAATTGCAACAGAGAGAGAGGCGTCACATTGGTTTTAACCTTGATTATCTGGCCTGGTACAAAAGGCAGCTCCTCTGCAGCCGTGTCGTAGTTCGGAGACATTGCAGCGGGGTTGTATGGGTAAAGTGCCACAAAGAGCCAGACGGTGGGTCTGGACACCTGGCTCGCAGTCTCAAGTTCCCATTCTCTGAGATCCTCCGGAGTAGCAATCCTCACTTCATTTGGGTATATCAAAACATCCAACTCCAGACTTGTCTCCATTTAAAGCAGCGGGAGCTCTCGACTGTCCACTTGGCAGACAGATGGCCACTGTAGAGAGCAGATCTCTCCTTACCCTTATCCTAATTTGAGGTAACTAAGCTAAGCAGAAGGTACAGTAATCCTCTTTGAAGCAAGTGGATACATTCAATGCTTCAGCACAGCCTGTTGCACTGTAAGACTGTACAATGCAAAGTAAAGGGATTTCAATTTGCTAAAAAAACTACTGATATGTTATCTAGGTTCTTTCGGGCTGCATCTATCCAACATTTGGCAGCTTGAGATCTTCTAGTCTCTGTCAAATATTACTGAAAGGTGCATAATAAATACATCCTTGAATAAAACTCTTATACAGACAAAAACATAATCAATTTTGTTAGACTGTAGTAGTACACAAGAGTTATAAACTGTTGATTTTCTCAAAAACTGCTTTTGCTTTACTGAGAAAAAAAAACACATTTTTTTAAACAATTTAATTGACTGGGAGAAGTGATGAAATTTAGGTTTTGTTGAAAAGATATTTCCTAAGAATGTTGCCTCTAGTTGTGCATCTACTGATTAAGAGATAAAATGAGGAAAACACATTTTAAACCACATAAAAAATTGACCTGTTCATTCAATATTAGTACCAAAACTCATTAAAAATGGTTCACTGTGAGAGGCGACATTTTGGTCTTTTTTGTATCACTTGGCCTGACTTCTCATCCTATCATGACTTGACCCAGTTTACATGTCACTGAAAGTTATCACTTCCTTTTTTGACCTCAGGCCAGGTCAGCAGGTGATAATCTGCTCCTGTGGAGGAAGGGAAAGGTTTAACAAATCTCTGTGTGTTTGTTTGTGTGTGCGTAAGAGAGAGAAAGAGCCAGAAAGAGGGAGGCATGAGGAGTGGACATATCTGCCAGCATTTATTCATGCCTTTTTTTTGATTTAATAATTTCTAAACTCGTTAGACAAATTGATGAGAAGCAATCATTAGGGCACAACATGAAAATATCAAATATGCACATACAGTCTCATTTTTGAAAGTATATTTGAGAATACAGCTGGCCAACGAGGAGCATTTATAAGATGTAAGATATTGATAGTTGGTTAAATCTTAACCTACATATCTTTGGTATTAGCTTCATTAAATTTAATTTAAAGCAGTAATATATGTTTGTATTGTCAACCTGAAAACAGTTTCATTATTCCGGGTTTCAAACTTAAGTTCTGTGGTTTCAAGAACAAAATAAAATCTTTTACTTCCAGAAGACTCACTGTAAAACATGATGTCTCATCCTCAGATATTTCCATTTTCATCCACAGGGGGGAGCTGTAAACTGTTAAATATTTTGCTTTAAGTAGCTTGTATTGCTCAGCTAAATTGGTACAGATTCAACACATAAACCAGACTACAATAATTCACACACTCTCCTGACTGCCAGTGTGTGGTGCTGAATTTAAAGATAACGGTATGAGCATGTTCTGCCCTCAGTTTCCTCGCCACCACTTATGAAATATGACTGCACACATCTGACCTCACCAGCAGAGTTTGCCCTTTGCATCGCTTGCTAGCATGTGGCCTTGAGGACAGGAAATGCTGTGATCTCAGATTACAGTTCAGGGACGCCCTGTGAGCTGCCCTCCAAAAAATGATTAGGTCATGATTAAAAATATACAGAAAATTCAAAAGTCAAAATGCTGGATTAGGTGATGTGGGTCAGAAATGCTGAGAACATTAGACAAAGTCTATCTAGGATGTGATATTTAATGTATCAGAATCTGTGTGGCATCAGGGTTAAAGTAAACAATCATTTAGTCCAATCATTTACAGCCTTAAGAACAAACTTGGCTTTACCTTAAAACTGATTCTGGGGGAAAAAGTAAAACATCAAAGGTCAATTCCTTGTCAAACTGGGAAACCAGAAGCAGATTTTTCACCTTAAAACTCAATTCACATCTTAACACTAATAGAAATTTGACGCTACCCCAGTCTGAAGACCATTTTGTTTGCTGGAATTGAAAGTTGACTGTGATACTTTAGGTTCACGGTTTTTCAAGTCTGTCCTAAAACAACAGTCAGTTGCCCAAATGAACAGTGAAAGAGGTTTTTCTTGCTGTAATCATTCCTCCTGTTCATAGTGGCCATTAGAAGATCCCTTCATAATGCACTTACACTGTAAGTGATGGGGTCCAAAATCCACAAGCCTCCTTCTGTGCAAAAATATATTTAAAATTTTATTTGAAGCTAATATGAAGCTGAAGTCCACAGTAGTCAAATCAAGTCAATATCTTTCAAAGTTACAGTATTTTTACTCGCCAAATAATTTTTGTTACTATCCTTTTACTGCAGCTGAACAGGAAAACATTGTGCATGGAACCACAGATTGTATATAAATATGGATGTAATGAGGTGTGATGTCACCCATTGGTTTGCATTGGAGCCGGTTCAAAGCCCAGTGTTGCAGCTTATGGTCGGCACCATCTTTTACATTTGAAGCCAGGCCCTTTCAAATAAGGAGTGCAGGTTGTTGCCTTTCACAGTCTACTTTAGCTAAATTGTGCTAACAGGACAGGTAACATTATCAAGTAACTTGCTATCTACTGTCTTCAAATCCTATTAATGGAGCAATCATTTCCAAAATGACTACCTAACTCAGATGGCTGAAGCTTCAAATAAGCTTTTAAATACATTTTTGCTGAAAATCAGGACCGTGCATTTTGTCCCCCATCCTACATTGTAAGCACGTTAGGAGAGGATGTTCTAATGGTCAATATGAACAGGAAGAATGATTACACCAAGCAAAACCTGTTTCCATGTTCATTTGGGCAGCTGACTGTTGTTTTAAGACAGACTTGAAAAACTGTGAACCTGTCCTTTAACCTCATACCCCATCAGCAGTCTCCACAGTGGGATGCTGTGTCACACCTGGGCCCCCTCAATGAGCCTGGACACGCCCCTGGCTCCAGCAGGGACTCCATTTCCCACAAGGCCTTTATCCCAGCGCTGCTCTCATCCCATCCCCGTATTCCTGGCTCTCTGGTTCCCATGTATGGAGTGTTACATCATTGCCATAGACACCCACCTTTCTGAGTGATGACGCAGCCGGGGGAGAGTGTGTGAGGAGGGGGGAAAGAGGAGAGAGGAGAGGGTGTCCCGTCTGCACGGAGCACAGACAGACAGCAGGGAACAGCTGCAGCATTAGGTTCGCGTAGGATTTCACTGCATTGCGATTTAAAATATCAGTCATTTCATCCCCAAAACCCACGTAGAGCAGCTCGACTAAAGCAACCAAATATCATTTAAAAAATGGTTGATCGCGAGCAGCTGGTGCAGAAAGCCAGGCTGGCTGAACAGGCTGAGAGATATGATGATATGGCAGCTGCTATGAAATCGGTAAGTCCATTCAAAAACATCACAATAATGACTTAGATGTGTGTGATTGATGTGTATATCACAGCTCAATTTGCGTAAAAACTCGGCGCGCAATCTCGACTTTTTTTGATTCAGACTGTTGGCTGTAAATCTGGAGTTACAGTGGCGTGATATTTCTGCACTACAATTAGACATCACAGACAAATAATATTTCATGTGTTTGTTATTTTGTCGCCAATTCATCGACTGCTCATTGGCTTTTTTTTTTCCTGAGTCGCTTCCAAATCGTCTGCTCCTTGGGCGGTGCCTTTCTGTCAGCCGTTCCGTTCAATGAAGGGATATTACAATGAAATTGCACACAGGCCTGAGCTTGATCTCTCGGTAATAAGAGGCTCATATCAAATAACGGCCCTGCTCTATTGCATATGCCGTTTTCTCCCTTTACCACCCCACCTCCCGTCCCTCCATTATGCCGAATTTCTAAAAGCTACTGCTGCTGGGAACCATGTGAGGTTCCTCGGAAAAAAAGCATATCAACTGCTGCTGCTGCCCCCTCCTCATCCTCCTCCTCGTCTTCTTCTTCCTCTCTTTGTCACATTAATTAAAATAACATAAATTATGAGAAGCTGTGCATTTGTCATACTGGCCGAGAGGCGTTTTTTTTTTGGTCTATCCAATGGTCCATAAAGATCCCAGTAACTGCTCTTTACTCTAAACAAACGTAGGAGGCAGTATAATCTCTCTAGAATATTCTTTGTCATATTGCAGTGAGTCAATATGATCAGATTTGTACAGTAGGCTTTGTTTTCTCCTCTCTTGTTCACTTTATTCCTCGTACATGCTCATGTGTCACAGTCTGTGCATGTGCTGTCTCTGTGTCAGGGCATGATATCAATCCAGCAGCAATTTGAAGTCATTTTGGGTTAATGACCCTGACTAAGTAATGTAATATTTGCTGTAGACACTGATGGAAAGAAGATGACATGGGTGGCCTGCCCCACGGGATCTTTCTCAGCTATTATTGGTCAGGGTTGAGGACTGAGCCTTCGTCCGCTTTTCTTTTCTTTCTTTCTTTTTTCTGGCCCCTCAAGAAATTCTGTGAACTGGATTCACTAGTGGGTTAAAAAAAATGCTGTGTCACACCAGCTCTTACTGGAACTAATAGCATCCTGGTAGTTCAGTATGAGCTCAGTCACATATAGATTAAAACCATTATACGTGCTTTACACAAGGAACATTATGTCTATGTTCCTTTAGAGGCGATGGAGTGAGCCCCCATGGATCGTTTGTCATCGAAGGTTTCTGGTTGCAGGAGGTGGGATGATGTGTGTGCAGGGAGGGATTCCTTCCCCTTTAAACAATCTGCCATGTCAGTGCGGTCCAAACCAGGCCCTTTTGCAGGGGTGTGTACTCTCACTCTGTAATCTAAGGGAATCCCTTGCCATTGCAGCCCGAAATGACTACTGTTCACCTTTGTGTCCCTTATTAAAAAAAAAAAGAATTATTCTCATTGTAACAGGTTTCTGGCAGGTTTTCGGGCTGATTTTTTTATGGATATGCTTGTTATATTTTAGCTATAAATGATGGCAAAGGTAGTTATTGTCATGTCAGTGTAGATTTGCCAAACAAGCCCATAAAATATATGATGTGATGCAGTTCTGCTTATTTTTATGAGTGTAACTGTAATCCAATTGGCATCGTAGTAAGTTTCCCAAACATCAATGGATTATATTTAGAGTGGTGACCTAATTGTTTCCTTTAAAAATACAACAAATAAGTCATTTGATCAATAGAAATCTGCTTCATTTGACTGTACATCCCACACATTTGTAATTTGCATTTGAATTGGATCAGTAAGTGTTTTGGACAAGCAGAATAAAGGCCCTCCATCTCTATAGGTTGAGCCCTCCTCTCCATCCACTCAGTGTGTGTGTGTGTGTGACGTCGGCGATCCTGCGCCATCTTTGTACTCCTCTGCCTGAGCTGAGAATGCCAAAACAGCTCATGAGAAAAGAGAAATAATAGCACATCAAGGAGAAGCGTTTCACATAAAAGCCAGTTACAAACTCTATTTTCTCACAAGGTGAAAGGATTTGTTAAACCTAAGCCACTTCTTTATTTATATATATATTTCAGTCCATGTGCAGTTATTGATCTGACAGAAACCATGTTCCAACACAAGGTTGCTTTTACAAATGTCCTTTTTATAGCAACGTGGTCTCTTTGATCACTGCTCAACCACCCTGATCCATCTAAATTTAACAATCTAACTCAGAGTGATGTCACGACATGGCGTTTTAGATAAGGTAAAAAGGTCAGCTTCAGCCAGAGAGAAGGTCACTGGGACACGTGAACCGCCTGTGCAGTGATGGTTTTCACTTACAGTGCAGCTGCCCCCAAGTGCTCGTGGGAACATTTTAGCCATCTCCAGCCCTCCTTTCGCCTTCCCCCTTCCCAACCCCCACTGCTGCTGACTATTTTGAATATCGCGTCTCACTAACTAGCATTAGCTGTCCATGTGGCAGCTGGAGCTGCTGGTGCACTAAGTGAATGGATTGCCATGGAAACTGGGAATTGCACATGACACATGAAATATTGCTCATCTCTCCTGTGCTATGGACTGTGCTGCTAGTTAGGATTCTTTCATGTAAAAAGGTTAGAGCTAGAATTGCTCGTAAGTTGTATCTAGGGTTGTGGTGGTGATTAAATGGTCCCTCCTCTTCCTCTTCCAGGTAACAGAGCTGAACGAGGCCCTGTCCAATGAGGAGAGGAACCTCTTGTCTGTTGCCTACAAGAATGTGGTGGGCGCCCGTCGCTCCTCCTGGAGGGTCATCTCCAGCATTGAGCAGAAGACCTCGGCCGACGGAAATGAGAAGAAGATTGAGATGGTCCGGGCCTACCGGGAGAAGATTGAGAAGGAGCTGGAGGCTGTGTGCCAGGACGTGCTCAACCTCCTGGACAACTTCCTGATCAAGAACTGCAGTGACACGCAGCACGAGAGCAAGGTGTTCTACCTGAAGATGAAGGGCGACTACTACCGGTATCTGGCCGAGGTGGCCACGGGGGAGAAGAGGGCCACCGTGGTGGAGTCGTCGGAGAAGGCCTACAACGAGGCCCATGAGATCAGCAAAGAGCACATGCAGCCCACCCACCCCATCCGCCTGGGCTTAGCTCTCAACTACTCTGTGTTTTACTACGAGATCCAGAACGCCCCAGAGCAGGCCTGTCATCTGGCCAAGACCGCCTTCGATGACGCCATCGCCGAGCTCGACACCCTCAACGAGGACTCCTACAAAGACTCCACTCTCATCATGCAGCTGCTCCGAGACAACTTGACACTGTGGACAAGTGACCAGCAGGATGACGAGGGAGGGGAGGGCAACAATTAAAGAGAAACCACACTTCGAAAAAATATGAAGGGCCGGTGGACTTTGGCAGCCGCTTTTGCCGATGATACTACCGCAGCAGCAGTTCTTTATTTTTCCATGTGTTAAAAGAAAAGAATCAAAAGAGAGGTGAGAGAGGAGGTTAAATCTTAGTTTAAATATATATAGAAATATATATACAGTTGAAAGGGCCTCCGTCTTCTTGATTTTCTCTTTGACATTTGCCAAAACCACTGATATGTCAGTCAATCAGCCTGAAGTGGTTGTTGTTGGATTGAAATGGCAGCCTCACACTGGCATAGGAACTGGTCTTGTTCTGTCAAGATAAGCTGCTTAGTTAGGTTTTTGCGTGATAGAGATGCATTTGAGTCACCTGAGAGAGAAAATGCTTGAATGGGAATGCCTCACAAAACTAGTTTGCATTGGTTCCAGTCGTAGTCTATATATGAGAACGGGCCTGGAAAGCCATTGATGTTAATCTCACTTTACCGCAGAGAAAAGTTTTAAAACCCGATTAATTCTCCAAAATTTTGAAAGATAAATTACGTGGGTGTGAAAAAGAGGACTGGATAGAAAAAAAAATTACCCCCCTCCTTCAGTCTAAAGTGTATTTGGCATCTCACAGAATAGTCTACCCCAACTATGTCACTGGAACCATAGTTTCTTTTGGAGGTGAAGGTTACTAAAGGCAGAGACTTAACAATATAAAATGAAAAAAATGACACAAAAAAAATAAAGTAAAAGCAGCTTCAGAGTTTGTGGTTTACTTCTGTGTTTGTTTTATTAAATGCACTTGCCTACTATACTGTTTCTTCAGTGTAAGATGATGACAACAATAATATCGATTATTCAATATTGTGCATGCTGGTGATGTATTTATATACAGTAGCTTGACTTTATTAACTTATACTGTGGGTGTTAAGTATTCATATGATTGAGAAAAACAGGCTTTGTCTGATGTTGATTTCTAATTTCTAATTTATTTCGTTTTGTTATGGTTTTTGATTTGCTATACCAAAATGGTGATTGTAAAAATTGACCTGTAATGGGCGTTGCTATAGTGACATGCAATATGTGTATTTAATTTGTTAATGAAAGAAAAAAAAATGGAAGATAAAAACCCACCAGTGATCACTTAATCTTACCAGCTGGTGTTTGTCACATTGAAGTATGATTATGCTATATTTTGTTCTTTGAACAGTATTTAAGTACCTTTTTCTGTCATGCTATCCAGTTTTAACAATGGTGACGTTTTCAGGCTCAATGTTTCTGTTATGAATTCACAACATGGACCATATTTTATTTCTGACAGTATACATTTTTTTTGTTTGTTTTTATACCTTTTAGCTGTTCCTGAGTGACAAAATATCTTGAATGTGAGTCATTATGTAGCAGTTGCACAAGAACCGAAATAATAGCTATGATAATAAAAAAGAATATGACTAAATTATAAATGCACCATTTCCGTGGTGGTCTAGTGTATTGTTGTACCGTCACCCATAAGTAAATTTGTTTTTAAGGAAAAACCATTTCATACAGAAATGTTCTAACACTTTGTTTTGTGCCCCGAGTATGGTATGTGCTTTCTTTTTGTGCCTGTATCATTATTTAATATGCCTCATTTGCAAGTTAGCCTTTACAGAAAAAGGATTTATCTGCCAGTATTTTAAGTTCCTGCAAGCATGTGTGCAAGATGTAATATTTTACCAACAAATGGTTCCTCACTTTTACGTGTGTGTCGGACGGTACTGCTCTCTGTACAGCACATAAATATGAATATTCAACACCAATGCACAAATAGAGTCAAAGGGAAAGCATAGGCAATACAGTAGGATTGGTTATTGATTAGCGATTGTGAAAATTCACATCTTCAGAACAAACTTTAGACACTAGGAAGCTGCTTAAGAGCACATGAGGCTGCTGAACGGATTCATTATGCTGCTAGTTCTATAGATTATTACATTAATATATTAACACAGATGGCAGTTTCTGAGACTTTAATTTTAATTTCAGATGTGATGGCTTATGAGAGAAACCTAAAAGCCTTAAGGTCAGTCACACAACCTCGTTCACGTATATGCCAATTATGTCACCATGATGAGTCAGCCTCCATGAGCTCACGCTGTATGTCACAGCTGCTTTGATTTATCTTTAATGTAGTATAAAGTTGATGGTCTTGAAGGCTTGCCAGACAAATAGCATGAAATCCTAATGCCATTCTGCGTGAGTGCTCACACAGCTTATAAATATTTGAATGGAGTCGAGTCCTACACTTTAATTTTTAAGTCATGTGTGTTGAAAACGAGCGGAGGCTGAATTTTCTCTCACTTTTTGTTTTGATATTTTGGAAAAACCATGTCAGGAGACTTTCACTCATTGCCAAGAATACATGCATTGTGTTTTTGTCTCTCTCTCTCTTCTGTGGTTTGTGTTTTTATTTTTAAGTTTCTTTATTTTGGATGTTGATCCTTGTTTCTGTGACATGAAAACATACAAATACAAGCTCTGAGGAGAAAAAAATTTAATCACAGAATTAGATTAAAGAAGAGCTGATCTGGAAATTAGTAAAGAGGGGGGAGGGGGGCGATAGCAGAAAATGGGATACAAACTGTATGCTCTGAGGAATTTTTGGTTGCCATCTGTTGCCCATTAAAGTTATTTGTTTATCGGTATTATTCTATATTTTCATTTCTCTCTGTAACATAGTCATTTACAGTCATACCAGACACACCACAGCTCATTCCTTTTCATTCTGTAAGTTCATTACTGAAAAGATTTTTACAGTAAAGAACGCCCGCCTACACATAGATACAGGAAGTTAATATGACCTAATGTAACCCTTTGTGGGTCACATAACTGGTGTGTGTGGTATATGTTTGTATGTGTGTGTGTGTGCGTGTGTGTACGTGTGCGTGCGTGCGTGCGTCCAAATCTGAATTTTGTGTGTTTTGTACATGCCTGCACCATTGCATGTGTTGAGTGTCTGTAGGTGAACATATGAGATGGAGTCAGTTTCAGCTGCAGTGCAGAGAAACTGCCAGCTCACAGAACAACTATGCCTTAAATAAAGGCTCTTTTTAAGGCCGCTTTACTAATCATTAACTAAATTAGGGCATAGATCAAAGAATATTGCTTCAAAAGACAACAGATTTTATGATTGCAGCAGGAGGAGCGCTGCAATAAAATGAAATAAAATCCTGCATCTCATGATGGACAATAGATGGAGAATCTGCATCTCTCAGGCTTTTAAACTCACATTCAGGTTGAATTTTTACACCCAGAGGTTGAGCTTATCTGAGTAATTCTGCATATCTTTGCATTTCAAACTGGGAGTCGAGCCCCCACACTGATTGATAAGCTGAAGTGGCAAGCTGTTGGATCGCCCACCCTCAGACTGCAGCCTCTTGCTGCAGCTTGCTGCACTGAACCTTTCATGAGATGAAATTCTGTGCTTTGAACGGCCGTCTTCGCCAGCCAATAGCTGATAGGCTCACTCTCCGCAGCCACCAATCCCATTCCTGTTGCTAGGGCTATAATAAGTATCCCACTATTAGCCCGGCTCCTTGCTGCACTGCTCAGACACCTATTGCATCCTGTAAAAAATGAAAGCTCAAAGCACACAGGAGGCATTAGGATTCAGCACCAATCTCTCTTCCTGCCCGTGTTTTAATGCACTGCTACACTTTCAGGGACACTGGTGTCATCTTTATTGGTAAATGTTGGAGACATTACACATCCCAAAACACACAGGGGCCCACTGATGGACATGTAATTGAATCTCCAGCAGCTACAAATTCAATTTAGCACTTCTCATGATGCAATTCTGATCAATTAAAGTAAAAAATAAACATATCTCTTGTAAAGTATTGTGTAATTCATGCTGTTTACATTAAACATACATATGTAATCAAGCCAATTTATTTAATTGATGTAATCATCCTGGAGAAGATTATGTTTTAAAGGTCACATCGACAGGATATGTAGCTACAAAACAGAGAATTGTTCACTACCGCTTATACAATAACTGCTCTGTCTGATCACTTTCATCAGATGAAGCATTATTTCCCTAAGGGGACGCATGTAGTCCAGACAAGGCACAAGTGATCATCGAGCCATAACTATGTCACTGATGGGTGAATGCCCTCTAAATCACTGGATCAAATTCCTTGTTAGCATCAGTGGATGAACACTGTGAGGCTACTTTGCATCAGCGTCTTGTTGAAAAGGTCCTGATCCTCTAAAATAATCTACATCTCTGATGATAGATTAAAAATAAACAGTGGAAGCCAGGTGTATCTTGAAGATGATACAGATTGGTTATTTTTGTCAAGGCGCCTCTCTGAATTTGATGAGCACTATCAAGTTTGTAGAGAGATAGTTGTGTGCACATCCTGTCCTCTATTTAGCAGGTGCAGGATACCAGATTCAATGATGGAGGTAGTCTACAGCTATGCTAGGGGCTTTGTGACACTGTAGGCACATACTGGTGCTTTCAGCTAAATGCTAATGTCAACATGCTAACATGCTCACAATGACAGAGCCAACATGCTGATGTTTAGCAGGTAAAACGTTTATCATGTGCAGCATCTCATGCAGACCATGTTGAAATGTGATAATTAGCACTAAACACAAAGTACAGCTGAGGCTGATGGGAATGTCATCACTTTTGCAAGGAGGCTATCTGGTCACAGACCAAAGTATTGGACAAACTGAAATTTTGACCAGAGAATTTTAGTCAGTTAAAATTCATCCTGTGTGAACCATGAGTGTCTGAACCAAATTTCATGGTAATCCAATTGTTGTAAACATACTTCATTTTTGCACAAAATGACTGTTTGAACAGGAGAAATATCAGGAGAGGATCTTCTAATGGTCAGTATGAACAGGAAGAATGATTACAGTGAGGAAAACCTCTTTCAATGTTCATATGGGCAGATTTGAAAAATTGTGAACCTATCCTTCAAGCTCCTAAAACCTTATTGGACTGAAAGCAACATTTTGACCTTGTTCTTTATCATATTGGCCATTTGCCTGATGTTAATTGCTCATTTTAGACATTTTGAACATCAGACTACCTGTTTTCTCATGTGCAGAGTCCTTATAGTTTGCTGGGCTTCACTCAGAATACATCAGTCAGTAATTTTTGTCAAAAGGTCATCACAAGGTCTGAGCTTTGTTGCAGCTCATTGTTTTCATTTGTTAACTCCACAATGAGTACAGCATTTGTTTGCTGTCTACAAATTTCCCCATTAAAAGGCGTTTACCCTCTGTGGCGTAGGCTTCTCTCAGTCGAGTTGAGACATTCATCGTCAACCAAACCGCAAGTCAGGTGGCTTGTTTTGGGGGCTGTGGGGCAAAAGTGGCAGCTCTCAGGGCTGGACACTGGATGGCAGCAGCAGGAGAACAGACAGACAGGCTAAAACTTCAGATGTTCCCCGAAAGTATAAGTTCAAAACATGGTGGATAAAGATTGATCGCTTTGTGATTTGTGAGGCCTGGAGGTGTAACATCACAGCTCGTGACCAATCAGATGTTAGAAATAAAACCTTGGATTAATGCTTCACTATTCTTCACGACACGATGAGATGATATTTCTGCGCAGCATACCGATAAAACAGACAGACACGTCGGATTTTGAAAAGTTTATGATCTGACTCAACGTGATCTGCAGCTCAAAGATGCAAAGAAGATAATAGCTGTGCAGCTCCAGAAATATCAACCCATTAGAGGGAGGGAAGGGGAGAGAAACGAGAGATGGAGGGAAAGAGGGGACCGATGTAGAAGCAGAGAACAGAGACAGATCTATAAATAGGCCTCCCTGCAGCCTGTGAGTAGACAGTGAGTAGACCAGAGACATCAATGTGACAGCCTCTCCAATATAGAGACTGTGTGGATGGTGAGAGTTCATGTCTTCAGTTAAGAGAGTCTGATTCATCACTTTCACCCCCAGCTGAGCAAACACATGACATGACATGAAATTACACACATGATACAGGATGAACAATCGAGTCCGATGTCTGCTGTTTTCTTAAAGTTTACTCAGCCATAGTTTTTCGCAGCATTAAGTTATGCTAAGACAAAGAGTGCCACTAAGTCTTTCAGGCACAAAGACAGCTGTATGCATGACTGCTGCAAAATGAATTATTCAAGCTAACATTTAGACTTTGTATTATTTATCAAAAAGTGCCACAATGTTCAGCTGAAGGTTTTAAGAGACTATTTTAGGGAGCACTTGTCCCAAAACATTCCAGGATACATTGCATCTGATAGGCGGTGGGAAAGTGTCATCACATGATTTTGGAAAAGCTTCAATCCCCCAAATGCTCTCCATCTGGCCTGAAACAGAACATACAACACTGCTGTCATTTCAATCGTTATGTAATTTTGCCTTTTGCCATTTCTGATGATCAAACTGATTCCACAGAACAACGCAGGAGGTGATTATTCATAACTACAGAGGCTCGTGTGATGAACAGAAGTTTGTAAAAAGGTGATTCTAAAATTAAGTCAAACCCCCATCCCTCCCTCTTTTCTCTCAGCTACGTCACTCTGCATGTTCTTTCAAGGCCTCCCATTGCAGGAGAATCACAGTCACACCACGTTCCCTGACAAAATAACATCTTAATAAAAAAAATTTAAAAAAACAGCACACAAGTATGCTCAAACTTCATTATTTAAATAATTGATACTTCATATATTTTTCCACGTCTTAGAATTCAAGGAGATATTTACTTTATTGTGAATAATCATGTATTCTCAAAAAGGCACTTACATGCCTGAAAAATATTTATCAGAACAGAAATACAGCCAATCTGATAAGTAAAGACAAGCTTTTCACTGCAGCAGATAACTCGATGTTTTTAACAAGTCACACAGAACATTCTGTGTTTTGCAAATTTTTGTGAAACCTAGAAAAGGGACAGTTCTTTGACAAATTCAGAAGTCTCAAAGCCCCAAACACCAAGATTGCATCATTGGGGTTATTTTCTCAGACTTTAGACGCCTCCTTCTAGAGCCAGAGATGACTTTATATGTCTGTTTTCAGGATGAATGTTACTTCTCATGATGAGCAAACTCTAAGTCATTGCAAACCCAAACTAATAAAAATCCCCCCTGACTGAATAATAATGAAAAACACTGAGCAGTTAGACACAAACAAAAATCACATACTTTTCCTTAAATCATCAGTGGCTGCACTGATATCTGAATCTCACAAATATAAATGTAATTTCTTTTCCTCCCTTGTTTCAGCTGTCAGAAATATAGTTGCAGACTCAGAGTTTACCATAGCCACGGCCTTACTAATGGAGACAAAGTGTTTATATAGGTCCACACTAGTGGTTAAGATTTCAACACTTTGACAGTGTTACATTTTCAACATATATTGTTGTCATTGCACCTGACAGTGTATTTTTAACACCACATGGTTACATTCATTTTCACTTTAAGCGTCACTACAGTTGCCAACCCTAAATTTTCCCTTTACGCCCCAATAACAATAATAATAAGTTTATTCATAAAGCACCTTTCAAAAGCAGATGTCAAGTGCTTCACAATAAAAACAAACAAAAAGCAAATAAAAAAAAAGCAAATGAGAGTCAGAGGACAACAAATATTAAATGCAGACATCCAGCTAAAAAGATGAGGCAAAAACAGGAATAAACAAAATAAATTAAACAAAAGCAAGTCTAAGCAAATGGGTCTCGAGCTGCTTTTTAAAGGTTTCTACAGCGTCCACAGATCTTAAGTCCAATAGGAGAGAGTTCCAAAGTTTAGGAGCTACAACCTCAAAAGCCAGCAAACCCTGATCCGAGGACCTCAGATTCCTACTGGTATTATATGGCTGCAGTAGCTCTTCATTGTAGGCCCTGACTCCAAGTGTCAACATGTACTGAATATCATGGAAATCATTCTGAACACCAGGATGTTGGCAAAATAACTTTAACACAAATCTTACACAAATTATGATGGTTACTGGGCACATATACATTAGATGATAAAGGTCAATAAAATAAAATCTCAATAGGCAACACAAACACAGTTTAGACCAGTTAGGGCAAAGACATAATGTATAGACTGTCATCTGAGATTGTTTTAAAAAAAGAGCAAAGTAAGAACGCAGATTTTTGTAATCATTGTTCTCTACAACAGCTCTGTATTTTATTTGGAGTATATACAGTACAACATACATGATTTATGTGTTTAAATGCTCCTTTTTGTGGTACTCACGTATTTCCTGTCATTTTCCCTTTTGCCTGTTCTTCCAAGTAGTCCATGAAGCATGATATACAGGCCTAGATATGAAAAATTGATGATCAATTAATTTCTTCAAATGGCATCATCATTCAACGCCATTAAACATCTTTAATAGTTTATAACTTTATGACTGTTCTTGTGTTGTTCTAATATTAACAGTGATGATGGGTAAGTGACTTTTTTGCTGCGTCTGACAGTCGTACAGTCAAAGGATCCTCCGCAGTGAGATCGCTCTCAGAGGAGGTCACCTATCTGTGTGACCCCCTCTGCCTGACAGTGAGCTGACCGGGGGGCGTCTGCAGCGAGGAGGCCACACACAGTGAAACAGTTAACGCCTAATGTTGGGCTATTTTTAGCTGCATCTGTATTAGAGGGTGATTTCTTATTTCAGCTGACATGTTATCCTCCGTTTTCAGTTCAGTCATGTTTGTCATGGATGTCACCATGTTCCACCACAGGACAAAAAAAAAAAAAAAATGAAAGTGAGAATGAGACAACATCACATCACATCACATCACCTGTCTGACAAGCAGTGGTGTGAGGCAGCGAATTATATGTAATATCTATTTTGGAAGTCTTAACTCCCACTCCAGACAGGCTCACAATGTGATAATTAACTGGTAATGACTTCAATGTGATATGAAGACTTTGGGTATTGTTGATCATCTGTTAATGCTGGATTTGATAAAAGATTCATCATTATTAAGCTGCTTTTCTTGCATTTTGTAGTCTGTATTTCCTGCTTTTTCTGGCAGGCTCGCTCTTGAAACCTGTTTAAGTTGCTGTTGATGACTGTGAGGCGTCTGTGTGTTCTTTTACTTTAACGTCTAGCCAGTCATGCTTCGTTTTACAATTAGCTCCTCATGTGCCAACTGGCTATACCCTTTATGTTTGTGGGTCTGCCTGATGTCTGAGCTGGTGACTCATTATGTATGTGGGCACGAGGGATTCCCAACAGGGCAGGGTAGGAGAAGAAAAAAAAAAAACCTTTCTGCACTTTGCAGCCCAGGGGGATGTACAGTTGAGTTGACAACAGGCCAACGGGGTCAGTCATGGTGGGTCGCAGGCACAGAGAGAGAGAAAGAGAGAGAGAGAGAGAGAGAGAGAGAGAGAGAGAGAGAGAGAGAGAGAAGGGCCGGTGACGTGGAGTCGGCTGAGGCTGGAGGGGTGAAATGCGGCGTGGCGACAGGAATAGAGGGTTAACAGTGAGAGCCAAGGGTCAGTGTTTAGCTAAATATCTGAGGCTGAACAACAGCTGGCTCTGAGTGTGGAAACTGAGCGGAGTTTGGGTGTGGAACCAGACGCAAAGTTTCCCCTGCCCATCGATGAAACAATGACACCACAGTTATAGCCCCAAAATAAAGACCTTACTATGTATTTAGACATACAGCAGCATAGAATAGAATAGAAAGAAATAGAATAGAATAGAGCATTGCATTACTCATGCAGGCAGGGAGCTGAGGAAAAAGAGCAGTCATACAGTGAAGTTACTACTCTGTATGAGCGCAGTATTGTGCTGTTGCATGGCAACAGTTTCCACAGAAATCTTTGCTCAGAAACACTCCTCTTTGGTCTTCACATAACTGCAGCGACAGAAAAATGGGCTGACTGCAGGAATACAAATGGTCTCATGAATGCTTGCAGGGGCTAAAGAGTTGTTTTTATCTGTATTTTCACATATTTATGGAGCAGCTGGCAAAGATAATGTGACGAGTGTTGATGTATTTCATAATCTAAACCATCTTCTAGACTGTATTTTATTGGAGGCTTTAGGCCGCTCAAGGATACAGGATGTGTGATAGAGATAAACATGACTCCAACTGATCAGACAGTAATAATGATTGAATGTCTTTGTGCATATATCAATCTTTCATATAAAGCTGTGATCAGTTATGGCCCGCTATGATATTCTTCTTATCACTTTAATGAAAAACCTAACTGAGAGTTAACAAATTATACAAGTTAAAGGATATATTCACAATTTTCTCTTTAAACAACAGTCAGGTGTCCATATGAACATTGAAACAGGTTTTGCTCTCTGTAATCATTCCTCCTGTTCATATTGATCATTAGAAGTTCCCCTGCCCTCAAATGTGATGGGGGACAAAATCCACAGAAAAAATGTTTTTAAAAGTTTATCTGAAGATATTGTGAGGCTTCAGCAGTCTGAGTTAGTCAAATAACATGGATATCTTCCACAGTTACAGTTCTTTTAGTAAAAAATTCTCTCTTTGTGTGTCAACAGACAATGTTTCCCTGTCAGCTGCAGAGGAGGGATAGTAGCAAAAAGAGAAAATCTGGAACTAAAATGACTGTAACTCTGAAAGATATTGACTTGATTTGACCAATTTGGACGAAGCTTCATATTAATTAAATAAGGACTGTGGATTTTGGCCCCCATCACTTACATTTAAAGTGCATTATGAATCTTCTAGTGTCCAGTATGAATAGGAGGAATGATTACAGCAAGAAACATGATGTTTCATGACATGATGATTATAGGCCATTGACATGCTGTCGGTATGATGCATTTTTAACTACAATATACAACTCAGAGCGAGTTTGCATTTGTTTTTCAGCAAGCAACATTCATGGCCCCCAAAGGACCAACCCACCAACTTTGATGATCCCCTGACTTTTACTCAGCACTACCAGCAGGTCACAATTTCAATTTGTCCAGTAATACCTGCAAACTAATGACATACCCATCAGCCCCAGCTGCACTTTGTGTTTAACTGGTAAATGTTAGCATGCTAACATGCTTAACTAAGAACATGGTAAACATTATACCTGCTAGACATCAACAGAGCTGCTAGCATTGTTGAAAATAGATATAGGCCTACGAGTCAACAAATCCTAAACACACCAAATATCATCCAAATCCATCAAATTACTAAATAGTTCTAAGTTACTTCATCTTTAATGTTAACATTTTATGTTATGGATGGTATCTTTGATTGCGATTCTCTATTCCAGTTTACATTTTGCACCTCAGTTTAATTTAATCTTACCTCTAGTACTTTCAGGTGGATGTGGTGAATGTGGAGTTAAACTTTTGGTATTCTAATAGCTGCACAATTTAACCTCCATAAAACAACTTTACTAAAGTTTACCATTTGCTCTGTTTCTCTTCACCAACTGTCACACAGTATTATCCTGTAGCAGCTAAATAATAAAATGAAATTTAAAAAAATGAAAAACCATACCGCAGCTTTTCTCTGTTTCTTGCCATTGTTTCTTTTCCACACTGAACTGTTCTGTCTCAGACCATCAGAGATATTGTTCCACCTACTACACACCTCCAGAGAAACCTTCAGGCCCACTCTACCTCAATAAATCCAATAGCATGTCCACAGCTCAAGTGATAAACCTGAAATTTGCTCTGATCGGGACTGTTCAGGGAAAGTAATGCTGAGATGGTGAGTGGCAGTGGCACTCCTGCTCAGGGATTTTTACATTTTGCAGCATCATGCCTCCTCCTTATATCATCGGAACTGAATGCTCTATTTTTGCAGCACAATCAAAGGAGAGAAAAGAGCAGTGTTGGAATACAGTATGCATTTGCTAAAATATGTATAAAAGGTGCTTTATACAGATGGGGTTTTCAATAAAATCCTCAAAATACAAGGTTTATGTGTATTTCTGAGTCAAATCTTTTTCACTGTCAATCTCGTTTTTCAAAATATTTAGAAAAACAAACTCTAAAGGTAAAAATATACCAAAGATAACAGTGATTTTGTTGTTCCTGTAGAGGAATTTTTCTGTTTTCCAGGAAATATATTAGAACTTTCATGGAGGAAACAAAATTCAAATCTTCCAGTAAAGATCAGTAATCTTCAGGTAGCAAACATACTGCAAATAAATGATTTCCAACACAGTTATCCACTTAACCTTTGGGAGCTGTACTGTGTTTTTGTAAATTACCACCTACAATAAATATGGTACTACAATAAGTGGACATAGAAATTCCCTCATAATAGTGACTCTGATTAATAATATGATAAAGTACTTTCAGCTCATATTTACTAAACCAGGTAGGCAAGTGTAAGCTGCACAATTATACTCATATTTCCTCATCCAGTAGGAAAATCTAATTTAATTGTGTGAAATTTCAGACAGTTGTTTTGAACATATATTATTTATTTTGTAAACTTCTGATCCCTAAAGGAGAAATCTGTAAGATCAGGGTCCTTGCAGTTTGCTCAATGGCACTTCAGCAGGGCGGATTATTGCTGTCACATGGGCTCAAACATGGGTCTGCTGGTTTAAAGGTGATCTCCTTACTGACAAAACAATGCTGCCCTCTACTGGTATAGAGAATGAAGTGCCTTGATACTGAAGTGAGTCTTGAAAACAGAAAATGAATTCAGGCTACAGTGGCTGTCTGCAGGGTGTTTTTGAAGATTTGACTTGAATACATGTTGATGTTGGAGCGTGTATTTGTACATTTTTAAATGCTATTACTTTGGAAAAAGCAGAAAGACTGTTTGTGAATACGTAACAGAGGCTGCCATCTAGTGCTTCACATTCAACACAGCAATTACACAAAAAACCTCCACAGCTTTTTCTACAATCAATTAAAGTCAATGTTTCAATGTCATCTTTTATTATCTTCAACAGCTGTAGGAAATTGTAAAAATATCTTCTTCATAGAGCATATTTACATTTTTAACACAATCCAGTAAATTACATTACATTCAAGAATTAACTCATCAATCATGCCTTCCTGAATTTAAATATGCACCCGACAGCAGACTAGCAGAGTGTACAGACAAAAATCTATTCTGATGTGTAATCATTTCATTTATTGAACGCATACGTGCATTTTTACCCATCCATCAATATTTAGTATATCACAAAATTACTGTATCACAATCTCCTGCACTAAAGTGAGAAAACATGCAAGCATGTAAGCATAGCCAGCGTGAAGCAAAAGCAACAAATTAGGAACGAGAAAGATGTAGGGAAAGGTACAAAATGAACGCTCTCTCCTTGTTTTAATCTGTGTGCATGATATAGCTGTTTAATCTGTACACTCTGTAAATGTATCATCTTCATACAAGTCCTCCAGCTCTCCTTCTCTGCTCCCCTCGTTGCTGACTTTCCTGTGGGCGACAAACGCTCGATCATGTTGTCGAAGGTACTAAGTGAGATTGCAGATGAGGAGGAGGAGGAGGAGCGGGGTGAGGGTAACACTAGACTAAAAATGTCAGAGTACATGTCCTCCACAGCATAGCTCATCACTTTTCATACACATCAACCTCAAGAGGACACATGAGAGACAGGAACACAAAGCACTCAGCTGTGTGTGTCCATTTATTTTGGGTACAGCTTGTTGTTGAGAGCTTTGTGTTGTCTTGTCCCTCTTAAATCCTCTTAAGGTTTAGCAAACAACTGGTGAGCTGAGCTGAGTATGAAACATACAAGCTCAACCTAAACGCTCCTGAAATATTTACCTCAAGGAAGGATGAAGATGAGGCGAAGACCTTATTAAGCCCCAAGAATCGCTGCAAGAAAGAGGAGATTGTGTATAAAAGGCCAGACTTTATACACTGTCCGCTAACAACACCATTAATGATGGACAATAAACAATGTTGGGCTCGACAGTGACAATATCACTTTGCTCCAAATTTGATTTGATTATAGCAGGACTGGGGCGGTATAAAAGAATAGCCCAACATTTTGGGAAATACGCTTCTTTGCATTTTTGCTGAGAGTTAGATGAGAAGATTGGTACCACTCAAGCTGGAGCCAGTAGGTGGTTAGCTTAGCTTAGCATAGAGATTGGAAACAGGCAGAAACAGCTAGCCTGGTTCTATCGAAATGTAACAAAATCCTAGGGCTGCCCCCGGCCAAAGAATTTCCTAGTCGACTAGTAGTTGTTAGTTCAAGCCATTAGTCAACTCATCACACATTTATGTGTATTTAAATATATATTTTGTGGGGCATCCGAAAATGGTTTGAGTTCCAGAGCTGAGAAAGATGTTATGAGTAACATTGATAACACTTATGAAAGAGATAATCATATGAATAAATACAGAAGAAATATGTAATATAAACATGAAATTGGGAAATAATCCAATACATTTTTAAAGCTCAGCTAATTATTGTAGCTAAAGTACTTCATCCCACAGTTTTATTCCAAAATGACACTTTTGTTACAAAGTCTTTGTCAAACAAGACAAACAGGACTGAAACAGTTATGTGATTGGTTGTTGCAGAAAACCAATTACATAACTATTTGGAAAAAAGACCTTTTAAAATAAAGAATACTGGAATTAAATTAAAACAACATATTGTGAAAAAAGGCCTGATGAAATAATGGTTCATAATAATGAGTTTTATTTATTTACTGGATTATTTTACAATTTCATGGTAATATTATATATTTCATCTGCATATTAAATGACATCTCATTTATTTGATATTGACCATTTTGTGTCTCCATACAGAACCACCTCCAACTTCTGTCAAAATGGATCAGAGATCAAATCTGAATATAAAGTGTAAACTTTCATAAAATTGTTGCTATTAAAGTAGACAAATAAGTGTAATATTTAAACACCGGAACAAACTGCCACAACACATCATCCCTCCAAGAAGATCAAATTAAACAATTTTGATCTTCTTATTCAAGCCAACTTAACTGCCAAACTACATCTTTCACACTGTAAAATATTCACCTTTAATTATAGCATCCCCTCTCAGCCACTCCATTAGACCTTCAACATACATTAATCACCCTTGATGTGATTTCACCATTTACACATCACATGTGTCAGCCTGAACAAACTCTCTCTCCACAGATTTCACTGTGTGGGAGACTGCAGCACTGTACACTGTACTGGTGGTGACTGGGTTAGTGTGGAGGAGGATGTAGCTGCAGCGCCACATCTCTTCCCATGGAGGTGTAATTAGCTGTGCCAGCGGCCCCCCACAGACAGGACTGGCTTGTTAATGGAAAACAAAAGCAGCGCAGCCATTACTGCTGCCGCAGGGGCTTCCATTTAGCTTATCAGGAGAGGAGAAACACTTTTATCTGCCTGCGCATGCTGCTAATTTATGGACTAAAACAAAACAAATACACACCATAAGAACTACAGTCAGTATTCAAAGATTAATGTTCCAGATATCATGGTAGATTAGACTTATGTTATCTAATATAGTTAATATGAGAGAGACACTCTTCACACATATATGTAACCGACTGAATCTATTTTTATCCAAGCATCTGCTCGCTGCTTTGTCTTGTTAGCGACCTAATCGCAGAGCTGGCAGTTTAGCAGAGCGGAGTGGGCAGGATTTGCAGAGTAGGCTACTTACGTAAGAAGACCTCCAGGGGCAGACATAGACCTCTCCGCCCGTCTGGCCTGACACTCAAAGGGATTACTGAAAGACCGCTTCCTCAGCATGGACTTCACCAGAATCTGCAGTGGACATCAGAGAGAGTCACGATGAAAAAAAAAAAATATTGTCAGCTAATTCTGCTCAACAAGGTGTACACTTAAAAATGCCAAATTAGATTTTCTTATATGAAATCTCTTTAAAAATCAAATTTTTTCATTTTCTGGAAGGCTGTTTTTTGAGCAGTTACTTCATAGTTTGTAGTACTAAGAAAACCATCACAGATAATTCGTCTATCCTGTCATATAACTATTGCAATTTCACAACTTTAAAGGCAACATGATCAGAAAAATTGCATTTTTGTGTCATCTGTGAAGTACTCTGTGTCTTCTCGTGTTTGTTATTGTCCTGCCTGCCACACCAACTCCTTACGACTTTATAAATGTGTACCTTTCATTGTTAAATGCACCTCTATGTCTTGAGAATTTCATAGATGTTAATGGTTGTGACATAAAAGTTTGTCTCTGAACAAGTCGTATAAGTAGGAAATGCACAGAGGAAAATGGATTTTAAGAGAAGGCCTCCAGGTAATAGCTAGAAGGAGTAAATGTAAATCTCACTACTGATAATTAAATATTTCAGTGGGGGGCATCATGGCTTCTATAGTGTTAAATAATGTCAACACACAGTCATTGCGACTCACCACAGCAGAGAGGCTGGGGATGAGTTTGACGCTGTTCTGCACCTCCTCCTCTGTGACCTCCACCGCCGTGCAGTGCTCCTCCTCCAGAGGGAGAGGATTCGAGCCGTTCTCCGTCACCCACGGATGGAGCTGTGACAAAGAAACATAAAACACTTCCATCATGAAAGACTTGTGGACACATAATCTGTTGTTTCTATTAATTTTTCTTTACCAGTCACCTTAATTTCAGGGATGGTGATTCTTGTTTCTGGTTTTTTATCCAACATCCTTTCAATGAGCTCCTTCAGTTCTGTACTTATCGTTGGCCTGTGAGACAGAAAAAAATGTACAGTAACAAACAGTTTGTGTGTTTCTTTAAAAAAAAATCTTATCTTAGTCTTATGACGGCATGGACTGATGTAATGTGTCACCATGAGTATCAAAAAAGGAGACTGAAAGAAACACAAAATCAGTGAATAGACTAAAAATGTGATATATTTCCAAATATTAACGTCTTCTGCTTTAGTTCATCACTTTTTTCTCTCAAATCAAGAAAGAAAAAGAAAAGTTGTGTAAAAAGTTTTCCACTTGCTGCCAAAATTGTCTGGTACCTGTTCTGAGGAAACATGTGAACAAAGCAAGTTAATCTAATTGTTATAAGCTATGTCTGCTGTCTAAATGTTTTCTTACATTTCTGGAAACTCCACTGCTTTGTTCTTGATCTTGTTGTGCAGAGAAACGATATATTCATCATAAAAAGGGCACTGCAATGGGACAATCACAAGGAAATGATTTCAATTAAAACGTGTTTGACTGGCTTTTTATTCAGTGTGAATTGTGCTGAGAACTTGCTTACCTTCCCAAAGACAAAACAATATAGTGTGACTCCCATCGCCCACACGTCTAATGCCTGGTAAACAAACACAGTAATTATCAGGAATGTGTCATTACTGAGAAGCTCACAGTAGGCGTTAGGACATAATTTCTTGATAATGTCTTGCAATTAAACACAGTCTGATATGATGAGTCATATTCAGTGATTAACACAGTCTGTTTTCCCGCTGACCAACAGAAGAAGTTTCATCCCACCTTTCCGCTGAAGCTCTGCTCGTGTTCGGTCATCATCTCGGGGGCCATGAAGGCCGGCGTCCCCGCCGTGCTCGACAGGAGGGCGTCCGACCCCTCAAACTCGTTGCTCACACCAAAGTCTGCGATCTTGACATGACCGTCGTCCCCCAGCAGCAGGTTGGAAGGTTTAATGTCTCTGTGGATGATCTTGTGGTAGTGCACTGGACAAGGCAGAAACACAGAGATGCCAACATGATGAGTGTCTGCTGGTCAGCTAATATAATAATTTTGTGACAGCTATAAGGGTGCACTTTGGTATAATTGTAGTAATATTATGAAAAAAAATCAACATACCAGTGATACTGAAATTATCTTTTTTATGTCTTTAACAGTGCAATATGTTCAAAATGTTTTGAATAGTAACTAAATAAAGCCTTCACTGTGCAAATAGCTAATGAGAAAGAGTTCTAATTTTGCAGCTTTTAAAATAAACACCTTATATATTATCTCGGCTTTTAAAAACCAGTATGTGTGGAAAGAGATGCCACTTTCAGCTTGTTCAGGGCACCAAAGTTGGTGATTTTCCAATTCTACATGTAGTGGCTTTAACAAACCAGTGTGCAAATTTGATTTGAGTGTAATCACAAGCTTTATGACTTTAAAAAAAGCAAAGTGTACATGAGTACATGAAATGTTTTGACTCTATATAAAATATCTTATCTGTAGAACTTACAATACTCTATTCCCAGGACGACGTCTCGGAAATGAAAGCGAGCCTGCTCCTCTTTGAAAGGGTTGTCTGTAGGCACCTCCATCACTGGTCTGATTAGCAGGAGAAGTGGAGAAAAAAAAATAAAAAAATAAATTGATATATTAAATTTCATATAACTATTAACCACTTTATTCATGTCCAGCCTGTCTCCACTTGGGAACTTGACAGAAGACATTAATGTGCAATGACGTACCCTTTGGGCATCAATTCGAAGGCTTGAGGACAAATCATCAGAATTTAATGACATTGACTTTGTATTGAAACGTTAGGAGATAAATTCAGTTACTATGAAAAGAATAAATGAAAAGCTACCCATGTGAAGTCCATCTTCATCAGGATCATCAAGCACCTGCAGGACATTAGAAATCTCATATTCTGCCTCATTTTGCACACATATATATAGTCCATGTATTTATTTTTTACTGTAGATGTAATTGTAACTGTAAAATGAGATGCTTTTGTGGGTTTTATAGCTCCTGTACACCTATGCTACACTCATACAGGTGTTATCAATTATTTTGGCTGATTCTCAGGACTGTGCAGGTGTGTTCAGACTGTGCCTTTTCATGTGTCTTTGGTTGAATTTTTCTGATTTTGTTATATGCCACATACAGACTAAAAATATTTTTTTGCACATGAATATATCAAAACAACCCTTTTTTCTTTGTGTAGTTTGTTTAATCCCAAAGTCTTATGTCATACAGAAACATGACAAACTACAGAGGAAATTTACTATCTCAAAGTCCTTTCATGGGACCCTCAAACTGCAGCGTAACGCAGGACATGTCTGACCTCCACTAGTTTCACCACATTATGATGGTGCAGTTTCTTCAGGATGGCAATCTCCTTGTACACTCTCTCGAGGGGCAACAGGGCTTTAGAGAACGGATCCTGCTGGGAGTTTGATCCTTGAGGAGGCAGGCGGCCTGAAATTACACAAACACACGCACACACAGACAAGAAATCAGAAAACATATCGCACAGGAATGGACAGAAATAATTTGCATCATTGAAATTTTACTCACGCAAAAATCCATACTGCCTCATCAGCTTCTTCTTTGAAACGACTTTCATTGCCTGAATAAATGAGATAAAGGGAACGATTACGACAACAAACTAACATGCAAACACTTTGACCTTGAATGCACAAGATATATAAGATTCAACTTACATAATACTGTTCAGAATCTTCATTGTAAGCTAATTTCACCACTCCGTATGAACCCTGGGGTGTAAAAAAGAAGAAAGACGCTTTTTAAATTCCTTTATCATCCTCTCTGTGTCCCCTCAATTACTGGATGATGCTTATTAATCACCTTTCCGATCTCATTCTTCAGCTTATACTGGTTGAGCTGGACAAAGTCCTGCAGAAATAACAGGGGGAATAAAATCAGTAAAGCATCTCATGGGTAACAAATTATGTCAAAAAGTCAGTTTGAGACTCCTCACATCAGCGTCTGTTATAGACACACGTTTGGTCTCGATGGTTGGCTGCCGAGCGATGCGGCTCCCTCGCTCCTGCAGCGACATCTTCCTGTCAGAGAGGCGAGCTCTGTGAGAGCTGGTGGCCCTTGGAGCACCCGACCTGTAGCCATTAGGTGGGGTCACACGGTTGGGGGCCATGTTCATAGCAGCCACCATGTCATCCAGCTCGGCGTGGTGCTCCGAGTCCATCTCTGCCCTGCAGACAGTGTCGGCGTTCATGGTGGTTTGTTCTCGTCCACTCACAGCTGAACGTCCCAGAGCGGGTTTGGCAAAAGCACCAGAGGATGCATCACTGCGCTGAGAGGTGTGGAAGCAGAGATGTGAGACTTGGTTAATTAAGCTGACTTTATTTTTGTCAAATGTATGTTTTTATCATGTTGTACTGTTCTTCTGTGTTGTTTAAGTGCTTCAAAATCCAGACTCTCGACCCTGAGAGTCACTGACCAAACAGCAACCTTTTTCATTCAAGAAACATAATTCAAATATGCTTATTTTTTGGTTTTCTGGCAAAATAGCTTGCAGATGCAAAGCTTCTTATCAGCTGACTCTCATATCTTGGATTGGATTGGATTGGACTGGATTGGATTTGAGAGAAAACTCTCCCAAGCAGATCTTCATACCATACTGCATGAATGAAAATCAATGGCTGGCTAGGAGATAGGAAGTCAATCTAAAAATGTGTGGTATTGAAAAGTATAAAAAAAAATTGTAGTAATGCGTAAAAACATCCACTAGTGGTATAATCCTTTAATATTTTATAAGATCAAGAAACTTTATTGTCTGTCACATAACAGAAATTCCTCTTTGACACAGAATTACAAGTTTCTTTTCCGTTACTCCTCCAGTTTTACACATCAAAGTCTGTCTTAGGAAGTACTACTGCATAAAAAAAGTTGGCCTTTTGTGGCTCCAGAGAGAGCTGTGTGAAATCTGATAAATTGCCAAGTGATGTCACTTAAGTCAGTGTCAGTCGGGGCTGAAGACTACAAGTTTGAAAAGGAAAAAACAATCAGGGTTTGTGGTGTAAGAAAGAAGTGAGTTTACCAGACCTCTGTAGCCCACTCTTCATCTCTGCCTGAAGCTAGCGCTACAAGCATAACACACCTGAATTTGCACAGTTGAGAGAATATAGTTGAGTTGCATTGTGGGTAATGTAGGCGACAGGTTTTGATGAAGGAAGACAAATACGTGGAATAAAAAAGATGATATCTCCGGTTTTGCTACGTGGATTTTGATCCTTTTATTCCTATTTTTGGAGCAGTCTGTTTACGTTCTAATAGCGGCATTAACATTCAATACATTGTCCATTTTTCAACTTCAAATTCAGTTGATTAATTCAGATACTCTTGTTTTATTTACCAGTAGCACTTGAGTAGCAAACTCAGGCCTCTTTTCACAGCAGACATTTTGACTCGTCATCTCAGGAAACGCCCAAGTGTAACTAATAACATTAACAATGGCTCCATTCCATTAAGCAAACAATGAGCCAGCATGGATCCATGAACTGGCTCACATTAATAGAATAAAGTCGTCTTTCATGTTATTAGTATTCCCTCTGCTTTTCCTGCAAAGCCAGTTCAACGCAAATTTGTGATTTTGGATTATATAAATATTGACTTGATTTTACTTAAAATTTTTAAAATAGTATTAGAAGTCACTTGTACTGGAATAAACTGCAAACTGCCTTCAAACTTCTTACATTCCCTTTTTTTATGCTTCTTGCATTTATTAATTCCTTGTTTATTGTGTAGTTGTGTTGTTTCTGTCTGCTGATTGTGTTCTTGTCTTATGAATATTTCTTGTTCTCAGGTCTCTCTTGGAAAATAGATCTTAATCTCAATGAGACTGCCTGATGAAATAAGGATTAAATAAAATAAAAAAAATAATATTCATCATAATAACAATCTGTTTATTTCCTTCTGTGTTTGAGCGTCTTGGCTCCCAAACTGCTGCTGAAATGAACCAACTACTGTTCGCTTGTCCTGAGTTTCCTTTAACAGATGGAAGAAGCCTCAGATAAGAATTTTGTGCAACATAAATAAAAACAAACACACAGGAAATGAGCAATGTTACCCTTTGACACTAGGATCCTTATGAGCGGGACTCACAGTTTCCTAAAATACAACACAAAGAACTGAAAAGCTTCTTATGTAACACAGTAGAAAGCTTGAACATTCAGAGCAGATTCACACCACTATGTCTGTTGTGTATGTTATGTATGTTTTAAGACTGCTACAGCTTGTGCGAGATGAGAAAAAAAGCAGCCTGTAAAGCTATTAGTTTAGATATGTTAATAAGCAGAAAAAGCTTGACTCTCATCTGAATCCTTCTGACACTAATACAACGCTGTGTAAGCTGAACTATGAGGTAAATTATTTGCTTTACTTACACAGTGGTGGTGTCCTGCGTTGAGGGCTGGTGCGGTTAATCTGCATGTTGTCCCGCCGCTCTCAGGAGGGGAAGGTCTTTTTGTGTCTCAGTGCAGGACTTTCACTGACGAGCAAGGAGGGACCGTCTTAAGGATTAACTGAGGCCACATATAGCTGAAGCAGAGTTATTCTGAGGGAAGCCGGCAGTGGTCACCTGGATAGTGGGCTGTTTTGACAGACGTCACCCTGGTCTGGACAGGACACACACACACACACACACACTGGACATTAGGAGTGATTTATCAATCACAGTCTGTCAAGGAGGAGAAAATCCCACAGTGGTACCGACAGGATGTCAGGAACATACATTTCTTAGCTTGTATGAGACAATCACCATATACTGTATTTACATAGACTGAAATATATAATGCAATGTTTTTATTATACTATCATTTAATGACTGCATATAACTTTTTTCTGATATGCACTGTATGTAGAAAAAAGGTGGTTGTACTTTCATCAGTGGCAGAGAGCGGCATTCACTCTGCAATAACGTACACATTATTAAATATTCCACACTGCATTGCAGACATTATTCATAAATATTTTCATAAGCCCTCATGTAGCCTATGAAAGCTGGTTTAAGCCTCTTACCTGCAGAGTAGGAATAACATCGTTAAACTTGAGGAGAATTATGCTTTGACTACATAGAAAGGTAACAGGCCTGATAAACTCGATCTGCATAGGGTAAATAAACAGATTACAACTACTGTAGCTTTCAAGGCTATACACATGTAAGACTATTGGACGTTTTTGTTGTTTCAAACTCTTATTTGAGGCGTTTAAGAAAGAAAATCGATGCAGACTGTAAGAGTGACTTGAAAAATTATTTCTTTACGATTTAATATTGGTAACAGCTCTACTAGGCCGATATTTGCTGTCAGTATTGAAAGTAGCATACTGTACCTGCTGTCCTAAATGGCCTTAATTAAAGGTGCATTTCATGTCAATTAGCATTTTGATTTTTGGGGGGAGAAAATTCAATTCTTTTATGAATTATTTCCAGGCTGTGCGAGATCTTCTAGTGTAGCAGACGCTTCACACAAACAAGCATTATATCAGTGTTTCAATCTGCCTTGAAGCTCTAAAAATCGGTAGAATACGCCACAAACAAAAACATGTGGTATAATAGTTACAGTTTTGTTTGATAGCCTATTACTGATTATGTAAAGCTGAAACAAACCGCTAGTAATTAACTTAAAAACACATCTTAATCTTACCTGAAATTCATAAGATGTGTCGCCAAACACAGTGTTATTTTTCATTCAAGTCATTCATGTCGAGTGCGCTGTTCTAGTATGAAACCGCGATTTCCTACGGCCCCTGAACGCAGCATGAACAGGCTCACTGCGCCCCAGCAGGACGCGTCGGGAGCGGACAGGTACCAAACTTTGATGAAGCAGTGAGCATGCAGGGTGGAGGGTCATCATGTCTCTGTCGGTACAGTTTGGTGTTTTGAGGACCAGAGAGCTGCGGGAGCTGCTGGAGGACGAAGACAAAATAAATCACATAGTCAGGTGCAGCGAGAAGGTGAGCAACGTGACAGAGGAGCATAAAAATACTGGGCTCAAAGTCGGATGATTTCACGCTGACAGATGTTTTTTATGATAATAATAATAATAAAACACATTGCTGATGTTTTCTCTCTACTTGCAATGCGAGGATTATATTAAAATCTTACATTTCCAGTTCCAGGGACTGCAGAGAGCTACAGAGAAGATGCTGGTTTCAAATCAAAAACTAGCAAAAGAGAGTCTTTCACAAAAACCTAAGTTTAGAGATACAAAGTTGCTACTTGCAATGAGGTACAAAGAACTTGAACAACTTAGAAGCATCATCCAGGCCAAACAAGAACAGCTTGGTGAGTTTTGGTTATTATATTATTATTTATTTTAATTCTGGCTGCCTGAGCTTTGCCATTTCCCTGGTATTTCCATTTGGTATTTTTGTTCTGCTGAAATTCTGAAAATGTTACTTTGTTTTGTAGCAGAAAAATACAGCATTAATTATGCTCAGCGGTGTCTCCTGAAGAAGATAAATCATGCTGAGGAGGAATGTGAGGTGAGGAGGTGCTTCTTTTTCGTGCATGTTGATGCATTTTCCATAAAAAAACCCCCCCACTGCTAATACTCAGGATATATTCTCTCAACACACATAAGATACAAAGATGCTAAACAAATGATGCAAAATACTCAAAGTGGTTATTATTATAGTTAAGACATCAAAAATAACAGATAAACTGTTGACTGAAGATGAGCTACACTTAGGATTATTAATAAGAAGAATATAAGCAAACTGTCTGCTTTCAGGTAATAGATATACTCTTACACCCTCTGGCAGTGCAGTAACAAACCACCACTGCTGTTATAAAAAAGGCCTGGACGACAATGCAGTATTGAAGTGGTGACTGATGAGGGTGTGACAAAAGAAATGTCAGTGCTGCGGGAGATAAGGAGACAAATAGCACGTGTCAGCAACGTTTTTTTTCTTCACAAAGCCAGTACCCTGCAAACTTGTGGCTGCAAAGAACAGGTCTAACCTGGAGTAAAAACTGTCCACTGACTGTGTGTGTCTGAAAATATCTCCCCAAACAGCTGCTGCTTCAAAGGTTTGTGGAGGGGGAAACGCGGCTGGCAGATTTCTTGGATTCCTTTCTCAGCTTGCGGAAGCGGCACCACATCAGGTTGGTCCTGGTGAAAAAACTCCAGGAGAGGACTGAACTGAGGAGGACTGGGGAGGTTCACCCTCAGCATTTCTCCGTGGGGTTTCACCAGCAGATCCACAATCCCTGCCTCCCAGTCTGCAACCTTACCACGGCTGTCGTCTTGCCAGCCTGCTGCCATTCCCTCACATCTCTCCCAGTCCTCCATCCTCCATTCCTGCTGCCCTTTGGTGCCTGTGTAAACAATGCCCAATGTCCACAACATTTATCGCTCTGTTTCGATAATGATGAGTCCCCACGGCCAGGAAAGTTCCCCAAATGGCCGACAAGACCCGTCCGTCTTCAGCCACTGAAAGTTGAGCACAGGAGGCATCAACAGGCACCGCAGTGAAGCTCCAGACGCAGGATACAAGTTACGACTTTCATATTGATTAACTGAAAAGGTATAGAAAGGGCTGGATATCACTAATTACTGGCTGTGTGTACATAGTATTGTGTATCAATCAAATGCTTGGTCAGATTTAGTCTTAATAAGTTTATTCTTTAAGTCGCTTTACTAATTTTGAGTATTTTATTGAGGGTATTTTATTATATTATTATATTATTTATTTAGTTCTTGAGTGTCTGTTTGAGTTCAGACCAAAAACACTGATTCGAGACAGCTTTGCATAATGATTTAGTTTAGATGTAGATAAATCTGTCTTTTTTTGCCAACTCTGGTAATACAGTCTCTGGCTTTTGACTTGGATTTCCCAAATGAGCACTTTTTCTTCTGAGGACAGCAATCCAGATCTGAGCTCAGTGTAGCATCTTTGACCCTCTCGTCAACACTGTTCAAATACTCACATTCTTTTGCAATATAATAGTCAGGAAAGATAAAATGAAGACATGAATGAATGATGAACATTTACTCAATCTGCACTGCACAAGTCCACTTAAACAGAATGAGGTGCATTAAGGACTCAGCAAAAACCATCAAAAGATATTTCAAGTTCACCCGGTCATGTTATTGTTCTGTAATTCAAATCAATTTTATGACAATACTGCAACTTAATGCTGATCTTTTTAACTTGCTGTGTCTACGTGAGATTGATGTTTTCCTACATTTCCTAGAAGGTCTTGGTTCTGAATCTGCATTCAGTACATTACGAACATTACACTAAGAAATAAAAAGCTGTTGTTTACTGTAACAGTAGCAGCAGCACTTCTAAACATGATGTGATGTGATGCACATTTGGCCACTTATCTGTAGGAAACACAAGACACCAAAACAGAATCAGAAATGTGAAGTGCATCAACAAAAAGCTGTTTGTGTTTTGGTAGGTACATAGAGGTCACAAATGTTGATCACTTTTTGCATTAAAAGGTTTCTTAACTAAACTAAAAATGTTTTTTGACATATCTGAAACTGAGAAAGCCAGTTACGCCAACAGACCGTGACAATGTGGTGACAACACACCCATTTTACACAACACTAATTTTACACAGCTGGTTGCACAGGAAAGGAAAAATACAGTATGTGTGTCCAAATCCGGTTAAAAAAAAACGTGTTTCCCGAGCGAGAAAAATAGTGAACAGAAGTCGGAGTGAACTTGAACTGCTCACCTGACACTAGATACCTCTGCTCATTAGTGTGCAGAGACTCCTGCCAAGGTCAGCAAAGGAGCACGAACAGCACTTTCTTTTCTTTAAACGCACAGTTAACTCTGCCCTCACTAATATTTAACTGGAACAATTCTGATAAAAGGCTAAGCGCACACTTGTCACAACACTGTTTCACTCACTCATTCAGCATCTTGTGTGCTTACCATGAACTCACCCTGCCACTCGCGAGGGTTAGCCAGAGTGCCATACGGCCCCAGGTAAAGCTTGCCATACCAATTCAACCATGAAGAAACCTCTCTGGCACTACAGGAGATGATTAGCAAGGTGGAGCATGTTCAAAGGCTTTTGTTACACCACAGACTTCTGTTACATCTATGTCAACAGCTCCTTTTGTCCCACAAGACTCAAATTGGGCAATTTTCTTGTCTGTCAGCTGATTGTTTTGTGCTTCTCACCTCATTCACCTGCACGTCTCTGCATTCTTTGATGGATGACATTGTTTTAATGAGCTCTTACACACAGTATTTATATTTCAAATGGCTCCCGAATCATAAAAACAAACCCACTCCAGGCTGAAAAGTATATCTGATATGCTATAGCATTAAATTACTGTTCTAAAAATATGGTTACACATATTAAACACATCAGAGGCCTGTTAGTACTGACTTGTATCTCACAGTTAGGGTGTTTTATCTACACATTGTTCCTCTGAAACGTCACGTGTGAAGGGGATTATACAGTAGAGTATCTATAACAGCATCCACTAGCAGAGCAGGTATGGAGTGACACTTGGTGGGGTTTTCATCGTGTATGAATGTGGGTCAATGTTGGTTGACCTTTTGTTAAATGTCCTTTCAAACAGACTTTAGATAAAAAGCAGATGAGAATATTTTTGGTTTATTCCACTCATAATTTATTTTATTTGTGGATATTTATGATTCACCAACAAGTACAAATGACATTTTTCAATATTTATACATAGTATTAAAAACATTTCTGGTATTTTTGGTATTAAAGAGATGATTTCCATCCCAAAACTAAAATTTACTTTACTATAGCATAGTTTTGGCTCAGTTAGTCAGATTGGAAAAGAAAAATAACAACTATTTTGATAATCTTAAAAGTTTTTTCAAGTAAATATGCAAAATATTCCCTGGTTCCAGCTTCTCAGTTGTGAGGATTTGCTGCTTTGTCTTATGTGATGATAAACTGAATGTCTTTGGGTTTTGGAGTGTTAGTCAAACAAAAAACAAACAATTTAATGACACCATCTTGGGCTTTAGGAAATAATGATGATTTGATTTTTCACTATTTTCTGACATTTTGTAGAACAAATGACTTGATAATTATAAAAAATAATTGGCAGATTAATCATTAATTGCAGTCCTCATCTTAAAAAGACTTAACATGTTCACAAACAGGAAACTGTCACCTTAAACCAGATATTAAATATAAAAACCCTACCAAGACAATCTAGACAGCCTTACACAACACTGTAAATTACATCCCCAATAGAAAACATGAACTCCAATAATGTGCACCAGTCATCAAAACTCCAACATGAATCATCCCTGCAGTTTCTGTTGAGAGTGTGGCCTCTTTAACAAGATGCATGTGCAGTTTTATCCCTGAGGAGGAACAGGTCCAGACCAGCAGCAGTCATAACCAGACTGTCTCTCTTCAGGATGACTGTGTGCTGCTGCTGCTGCTATTCAGACCGTCATGGCTTTGCCAAACCAGCCAGCTGCCAGACAGGTCAGAGCGGCGAATCCCAGGTTTGCTGAAATTTTATCACAGCTCTCTTAATCTGTTCAAAGCTCACAAACATCACTATGTTCCAGGAGCCCAGACGAAGAAACGAGGGCACGAAGCTAAAAAAGAATCACAAGGCAAAGCTCATTTAGTTTCTGCGTAATTGAACTTTTTTAACAGGCATGCTTTAGATAACAGCACATACCCCTTATAGAAAGCTGTGGGTCCCTCTTTAATCAGCATGGTTAACGCACAGTTAGTAGCACCGCTGTATTGCCCAGGCAGCGAGTTCATGAAGCGTGTTTTTACCACATCCACTGGAGATGCTACAATAGTGGTGCAGAAACCTGCTGCGAAGGCTGCTGTGAAGTGACACGGCATGTTGTCTGTTGGAAAGAAAACTTTTGCATGAGATATTTACAGGATATATAATCCTTTACTTAAACAGTCTCATTGAGAACATGAACTGTGTACAAGAACAAACATACACAGTTTAAATGTGGACAGACACACAGCAAATTCAAGTTAGACATTAGTTTCACATTAAGAAAAGCAATTACAAGTGGAATTGCAAATACTTGAGTATAGCTTTTTAAAAAGGGGAATGAGGGATTTCAAGTTTTTTGCAGATCATTCCATCTGCATGAGGCAGTTTTTGCAGTAGAGATAAATAACATACAAAGCTCCCTTCTGTAGGTATGGAGGGCCACAAAGATGAAAGGAGGTAAACCGAGGCACTTGCAAGGCTGAGGATTTATTTGAAGTGTTTGCACTTGCCTGTCATCAGGTTGTACTTCAGGATGAGCTCCTTGATGATGTCATAGGTCACCAGCTCAGAGCTGTTTACGATGGCATTGCGAGTTATATTTGGGAGACAACCTGAAAAGACAGTTTGAACAACTATTGAACAATAAAACTCCTTCCTGAAGAAGGGGTATTTCACAAGTTAAACGTCATTGACAAAATAAAAATAATAATAAATAAAAGTAAAGTCCTTGTTCTCACAGTTTACATAATTTCTAAAACTTAGGCTCTGTAGAAGTTAATACAGTGTTACTGACTTTTTTGACAGTTACAAATATCTTTATCCCCCCAATATAACTTGCCTTTCCAGAGCCCTTTAACCCCCTCATCCCTGGCAATGGTCTTGTAGGCGTCAATAGTGCTGCTGTATCTCTTCACAGAGCCACTCTCGGGCAGCCGGATCTGAGCCTGGAACCTGACTTTCACCACATCCGTGGGCTGAGCGAAGGCCACCGCCATTGCCCCTGTGGTGCAGCCGGCCAGCAGCCGAGTCCCAATTCCAGCATCTGTGACACAAACAGACATTTTGATTGTCATTGACATACAATACCAGGACCCTAAACCCAACAACATTGTTTACTTTGAAGACAAAAACAGCAAAGGTTCAAGCAAACCACTCTGCTTGTTAACTCTCAAACTAGTTAAACTAGTTCTCTGCAAGAGAATTTGAGGTTTCTCCTCGTCTGTCAGCCTTTAAGATAATGATGTTGCCTTGATGAAGGTGGACCACGTAGAGGAAGAAGAAGGAGGTTTTTGCCTGCGGCATAAACACAGATCTTTCCTGAAAGAGGAATCTACCCTCTGCCCTACATCCTGGAGCTGTTTTTTCTGTAAAGCGACCTTAGAGAATGCAGTGCTTGTAAGATAAGAAAGATAACTTCATTGTCACTGTACAAGTACAATGAAATGTCATGTGGAGCAAGCCTATAGATGTAGTAAGTATAAAAACTATTTAAAAAATAAATGTAGACACGATAAAGTATAAGATACAAAAATATAAAATCGATAACAAAATACTGCATATAAACAATAAAAAAGTAGTGCAGTAGTGCAGCAAACTGGAGAAATATTGCATAGAGCAGATTATTGCATTTGAAGATATATTGCACAGAGCAGATTATAGTAAAGGGAGGGGGTGAAATAAATAAAGGAACAGTCACAGTGGGTGATAAATAATCCCATTACTGCACTTGAGCAGAGGAATATTTGTGAGCACAAGTGTCAGGCTTTGTGTGCATTGTCTCAATACAAACAAAAAATGCCTGTTTTGTTAGTTATAGGGCTTCTTGTAAGAAGTATTTTGAACAGTTTTGCAGCTGTCTGGTAAATCATTTTGAACTCACTGGTTGATGTTAAATACTCATTTTTTGGTAATGCTTTCAGGCATCTCAAGCACTCTTGGCTCTCCGTATATTTGCAGTGTCAGGTAAGAAAAAGTAATGATCACATTTAAGCAAAAAAAAATGGAAAAGCAAATGTTCCGTGACATGCCCAATATCCCACAAGACTTATTTCTATCTATCTGGACTGGAACAAGCCAAATAATATATAAGCAATTTAACATTCTGCTGAACACAAACAGATCTCAGCAGTGTCACTCCACTTGTTGAACGTCTAACTTAACATTTAGGCACATACTTTCTGACCCCCTGCTGTAGATCTGCTTCATGGTGTCATAAAGGCCAATGCGGACTGAGGCGAAGCTCATCTGTCTCTGCAGACCTGCCACCAGTCCACTGTACAGACTCCTCGGCCCCTCAGTCTTCACCATGGTGAAGATAGTGCCAAACACACCTCTGTATTTTGCCCTCTGGCCTTCCAATGAGGGCGCGGATTCACCTTGAATCTGAAGTAAACATAAATGCACAACAAATGTATTGAAGATGCCCTCCCAGCTCACTGTTGATGTTTGGAAGAAAAAGTGGGCACTGAGGGCTTCAAAATCAGTCTCTTAGCAATTTGCTCATCATACAAGTGATAATTACATCCCTGCATGACATGTAGCAACATGCACTGGTGTTAACATGTTCCTCCTGTGTAGTGCCTGGACTGGAGACTGCTCAAAAACAATGAAAAAAACAGGGCCTGATTCTGCTATTAAGACTTAATATTACTAAATTTGTTGTTTTTTAGGCCAAAAAATAAATGTAAATTTGTATTTCTGCACTACAATTATATCCTGCCATTGTTGCTGATTGCTTGCTTTGACAACATCATGTAGGGAGACAGAACAGTTAAATGAACATATAAAATGTAAAGGAAAAAATATACGTTTCAGTTAGGTAGTAATGGGGGAGATTGGGTTGGGGGATTCCTGTCCTCAATGTTTCAAAGATTCAGGCTACAGCCTTGCAACAAGCAGTGTATCCTCACCTGCAGCCTGACTTTGGCTGTGTCCAGGGGGAAAGTGACCAGGTCGGCCACACAGCCAGCTGCTCCAGCTGAAAAGATCTTGACAGCGGCCGTGGGGGCCACATCAGCAGTTCTTCCACCAACCATGATCAATGATTGAGCTCAGAGGATCAACAGTGTAAACAAACCCTGAATGGTGCAGCAACATAAATCAGAAAGAGACGAAGCAGCTTCTGTCCCGTGTTCACATTAAAGGATTACACATATTTGTGCAGCAGAATCAGGTCCTCTAACGACTTCCTTCCCTGGGACCAGTTCCAGATGACACCACCTGAAGCCAACGTCAAGTTTCAGGTAAAGAAAAGTTTGTCTTTTGAAAGCCAAGTCCTTTAGTTGTGCCATCGGCCATAAAAAAGCTCCAAACTATCATTCCAGTGTAAAATATGAATTAAAAAAAAAAAAACGGTATCCTCAATAACTGTACAGCAGCACTAACAGCCGCCTGTAAAACATGACAGTACTTCCCTGAATCCAGCCTCTTCTGCTGACTGCTCTGTTGACTCTTTTAAACAAAGCAGCTGTTGCACCGCCCTGCGTGAAAACCTGACACACTGGATGCAAATAAGTTGCTCCGCACCTATGGAGTGCCAAAAGTCTCTTAATAGCCTGCAGCAATTATTTTTGGAGCATGCTTCATAACATCTGGTCTGTGGTTTTCATTGGTTAATGTGCTACTGAAGTGTGCAGCAGTCAGTCAGGGTTCTTGTGACAACAAGCAGGTTTCTGATTTTAAAAATATACAAACATGACACCCAAATTAGAAAAAACATAACAAATATTTAATACAAAATCTTACACTTATTTTACATGATGGCCTGAAAACAGTAGGCAGTAAAACAATAAAAATGTACTTTAAGTTCTCCGATTTAGCATTAATAAACAGTATATAAACATTTAACAGTATAAAACACTATAATGTAGTTGTTAGCAGATATACATGTTTATTAATGTTTTTGTCAACAACTAAAGGCTGGTGTATTAAAAGATAATGAGTGACTGTAGTAAAACAGTTAATATAAATATGTGTTCATAGGAATTATGAGTGTTGACATATACTTTAAATTAATACAAATAAAACTACATTATAGTGTTATAAACCATTTATTAATTGTTAATGTACTGCTTATAATTGTTAAATAGGGGGACTTATAGTGAATTGTTACCCATGTTTATACAACCAAAACTACCACATACTAATGATCCTCATCAAAGTGAGCTGCAAATATTTTTGCTATTCTTTCAGTCTCTTTCTTCATGGTTGATGGCGACATGTTGGGACGCTGTCGAGGACCTCTGCGAGAAATGCTGTGAACTGAAGCGTTCAGCCCCTAAAGAGATAAAAGGAAAAAAAAGTGTTGTAGCAATAAAAATAAAAGCCTTCAGAATACTATTTACAGTTGTACTTATAGACATACTTGAAACAAATGAACCGTGTACTGAGACAACATACTTACAGGATCTGACTCAAAAAACAAACAAAAAGAAAAAAAAAATGTGGTAACACAAGTCACCGCTCAAACAGAACATGCCTTTCTGTGATTAATGTTCATGGTATTGGGTATGAATGTGAACAACAGGTGTGGCATGTGTCAGTTTGTAGTACATGGAGTACAATCTTGACATCAGCGACAAGTGACTAGTTTGAACCGGCTTTCAAAAGGTCCTTCCTGCAAACACCTCCTACCTCTAACTACATGTTGTTATCTCCACACCCTCCTTGAAACTGGATCCATCAACGTTGGTGTGATGCAAAAATTCCTTTCCATCTCTACAGCTGACTGGGAGTCACCCAGCTGGACTGTTCAACACACACTATGGACTACAATACAGTATGTGTGTATTCATGTGCTTCCTCAGTTTTGTAAAATACTGACAACCCACAAATTGAATAAATGTCTTGATACTATAAAGTTTCTCTTTGCGTGCAAAAGCATAGTATTAATTACAGACAACTAACATAATGCCAGAATATTTTAAGAAGGCAGCAATTTGGCTCAAGCTGAAAGACTGATGGATGTTTGTAATCACACCAACCACAAACCAAGCCTAATAATTAATGAAGTTGACATTTGAGGCACTCTGCTGTCTCAAATGTGTCCAAAAGGGATCTTATATACACACACAGGTGTGCCTTAAATCACGTCAAATCAATTGAATTTGTCACATGTGGACTCCAATAGTAAATAAGTAACTTTGCAAAATAATCTACAAAGGTGTTTTCACTGTTATTATGGGTTATCATGTATAGAATCATGCAAAAAAAAGTACATCAATTTTTTTATTAAATATATAACACAATCAAATGTACAAGTAAGGGGTCTGAATACTTTCCAAAGCTGCTGCTGTAACTTAAGAAGTTTAAAGTTGCAATACACGACATTCGGCCACTAGATGTCGCACTATAGCACCAACATCTCAGACCAAAATGTGTGTCATTTACTTAATAAAGTTGGAAAAAAATATTTCTCGCCTCACATGTTTTCAGAAACATATTTTAGTGAGAAAGTTTGTTAAAGTTTGTCGAGAACACGGAGGGACTCACATACACTAACATGCACGCAGGGCCGGGGAATGTTTTGGTTCCTGTAATAAAACACCTACAGTAGACCTTTGGTGACATCACAGCCGCGTCCCTAAACAGAGTGAGTTGAAGGTGCCAGATGTGGTATAAACATATATTGTACCTTTGATCTAAATACTGCTCAAAGTCTGCAGACACAACACTGATGAAATATGAGAAAAATGTGCTGCTCCATTAACGCTGCAATACAGACTGAATGAGGATAGATAGATTACCTGCTTTCCACTGCACTGTAAACAAATATGAACATTAAATGTAGTCATGATACTGTAATGTTGCCCTGGGAAGTGCTACTACGATGTTTTTTTTTTTCTTGTACTGAAATGAACATGTTTCTGTTTACAGTTTCCTGATTGAGTAGACTCATACAAATTCTACTTTGTTTAATGTATTAATTAAGCAATTAATGAATCTAATAGGAATTCATTTAACAAAAACAGCTAAAACTAAAAGGTTATTATTACGACCAAGATTTTTAGGTACCCAGTGAGAGGGGGAGAAAGTATGAGTGAGTGTGAATGCCAGAGAGAGAGAGTTGGTGACAAATACTCACAGGATCACTGGGGGACTGAGAGAAAGATGGAGCTAAACGTATGGCTCTCATAGATGCCTCCAGTTGGTGAGAGGGAAGGAAGAAATTAGGAATCTCCACAGGAACCGAGCTTAATATGGAATGTTAAAAAAAAACAACAACATATGATGTGATCCGACAGGTTGGTTGAGACCAAAGATTCATGAGACGGGCTGAAACTGGCAACTAATAATAATACAAAAATGTCATTAAAACTCTGACTGGCAGAGACAGTTTTTATAACTTTCATGACTACATCCCTTGTGCAGCATGTGGCTTCCTGCAGCCTTTCATGCCATTATAAAAGCATGTCAAATACCACATTTATTTTTGGAGCAGCCAATGTTAGAATAGGGAAGAGACGGGACCTATGCAAATGTATCCAATTAACTGTAGACTGGGAATGTATCATCCTTTATCACAGCATATCATTCTCTGTCCCTGAAGCCATATGAAGCACTCATCAAATCAGTCACTCTTTGAAGAAGGTATAGATAAGATCTTTTTTCAAACTAAGTTAATTTGTTCCTTATTTAAAATACATTAAACAAATATATTACTATCATCTACATCCCATATCAGTTTTAGTTCCTGTGTTTTAGGGAGCTCAGCGCGGCATCCTGAACTCAAGTTTTGGGACATTCTGAGCTTCTGGCTAACAACAAGGTAATTCACTCACTGAACTATTTTTGTTGTGATTCTTTGATCTTACCTGAACTTCAAAAGCAAATAACAGTAACAGCCAAGAAAGACAGCAAAAAATAATGATTAAGGATACGGTTGGAGCTTTGTGTCTTGATTGTCCAGGGAACATGAAGCATCATGGGTGAATGTGCCACGCTCTGGTGAGGGTGATGAACCTGTATCACTTGACCACACGTTGGGCTCTTTTGCTTGTCCCTCGTCTAGTGCTTGTAGTGTCCTGTCACCATCTCTCTCTGTGTCTGAAGCATCACTTGCTGATCCATTAAAACGGTCAGTTTGATGGTGTTCACTTTCCTCTCGTCTTGTACATCCGTGTTTCCCACCGGAGTGCTGAGCGTGCAGATTTACATTCTGCGATGTTAAACAACTCTTCTCCTCCTTGTCTTGACTCAGGTCTGGCTCCTCTGGTGCCTCCAGGCTCTCCAGAGAAACCAGGTCAGGGTCTGACAAGATGCTGGTCCAAGGACTGGTTTTGTCTGTTAAAGAGGTCACCTCATTTAAAGGCCTCGGCTTCACAACAACCTCCTCGTAATCTTCCTCTTCTTCTTCATCTTCGTCATCCCTTCTGCAGCCTGATTCATCTTCATCATCATCTATTCCTTCTCCATTTTCATCCTCGAACACAGTGGCTGGGCAGTGTTGGCTGTCTTTCTCTTCCTCGGCCTCAGAGTCCGTATAATCCTCAGGCATTTTTGGAAGTGGTGACAGCAGCGGAGACATGTCTTCATGGGATGAATCTGAAGCTCTGCGTGGACTGGAGATACTCTCAGGGATAGTGTGAGGGTCGTTGTGTCCAACAGGGGAAGTTGTTGAGCTGCTCTGGGGGTTGGAGGGAATTGTTTCCAGATGTTGACCTTGTATACCTAGGTGAAGAGGACAGTGTGAATATTTTTTCTGCTCTTGAGAAGATCATGTAAATGTTTTATCATACCATATTTGTTTCTCAACTCTCAAGCATTAAAATCAGCTACTTCAGGTATCCTTAGTATGTTTTTTCTATGTTCATTCACTTTAAGAGCTATGTTACTAGGTAATGATTTTAAACCAAAACTTAGGAAGGGAGAAGCTGTCTGGAGCTTGCAAATTTCAGTGCAGACAGTCTCACCTTTGGTTGTGATCTGTTTACAGCTTAAAAGTTAGATTATTACATGTCAGCTGTGTCCAAAATGAGCAGGAATAAACTAACAACTGCTGTAGAATAACTTCATATAACAGGAGCACTTTCAGAGTGACAGTGGTGCAGTGTTGACATTTCAGCACCACTTAGCTTTCTACAGAGCACTGAAAAAGCCAAAAGACAGGGGTATCTTTTTTCATGGTTAAAGTGTGTGAGCTACACAGCAGACTGTGTCAACAATGAACTCTGGGTCAATTGACAAGGTTGGGTAAACTAGTAGAAAGTTTACCTGCCAAGAATGATCTTTAAAGGGTAAAACAACTATTGGACATTTTAAAAAGAAATGTTCCATCCATCTTACCCATTTCTAATATGAATATTTAGCTGCATTTGGCGTTTGTTGCTGGTAATTTCCACCACACCAGTTTTTCAGGATAAGCGAGAAGCTCACCTTTAATGATATTGTTGACTTCAACAACTAATAGGTTGGACTTGTGAAGAAGCTGACATGTGTCTGTCTCAGACTCCCTCTGTTCCTCTGGCTTGGTGTGACAGTCCTGTTCACTCACAGACGGGAATGTGGGAGTTGAAATCTTACGGCTGAAATATCTCTGGATGTTGTCGAGCTCACTCAGCTTTTTCCTGGGAGAACAAGCTTGCATTAAATGTCACTCTTACAGCAAACAATCTCAATCTCACTGTCTATGTGTGTAATGATACCTGAGTGCTGAAAACAAGATGGAGCTGGAGGGATTGATGTCAACAGCACTGGTGCTACAGACAGAGTGAGATGCTGTTTGCTCCTGCAAACTCTGATGGTAAAGACGCACTTTGTCCATGTGCTCATGATGACGATCACTCTCACTGGACCTGGGACAACTGTAAAGATGACAAACAAAGATAGTGATGTACTGTACAGGATTATATCAGCATGCAGAAACACAGTTTAAACAATGGCAAAGTGAAAAACAAACTTTTCAGAGAACAGCCTATCCATGTGGTCAGGTGACGAGATCTTCTGCTCGGGGTATCTGCTGATGTGAGATGGGAAGCTGCTGTATGTGGCTGTGGTATGGTAGCTGAGAGGGAAGGCCTGGAATAAAGCCTGTTAATAAAACACATTCATTGCTATTAGTCTAGACATTTGGTTTATTCCAAATGAAGAAAGGAGAACATGTGGCATACGGTGTCAGATTTTGACTTTATCTCACTGGTGAGTTTTTGGCAGCTTCTTCATTCGCAGTTTTTCTCTGCCCACGAAGGTCTTGGACCCCCTTTAGTGGAGTGATGGACACTTTGAGCTGGCCGTGACACTGTCCACTCAAGTCTGTGATGTTGTACCAACCGCACACTGACGGGAATCCACACAGTAAGGGGGACAGGTCTACAGAGGCAAATCCAAGCACCCTCTCCATTTCTATGTGAGTAAAAAAAAAACAAATTACTATATCTTAAAGATCAATGTAAAATGCATCATACATAAAGTGAAAGTGCCTCCTGTACCTCCTTTGTGCCAGACTTTGAACACAAGATATTGTTGTGGATCAACCAGAAGCTGCTTTGAAAGCCTGTAAAATTCACAAAATACATAAAATAAATACACAGACTGATATTTGATAAAACTGTTTGTGTAATTTAAGTGTAAGGTATGTGTGATATGACACTAACCTGCACTCATGTTGATGGTCCCACACAGGGGAGTCAGTGTTGGCTATTAAAGCTGTGGACACTGGTTCATCAGAGTCAGCAGTAACATATGAAACACAGCAGCATAGTGTCCCTTCACTGCGTTCAGCTAGTGGACAGCCTGCCAGAGAAAGATAACTTGCACATTATTTTTATTGCATACAAAACAATTGGAGGAGAATAATCATTTCAGGTCACAGGCTCACCTTTCAGATTCAGGTGCATAGCCCTGTCCACTGCAACTGTCACAGGGAAGGATTCATCCACGCTCATTTCTGTGTGCTGCAAAGATGTGATGTCTGGAGTTGTCCTTGATGATTTATGCTGGTGTTTGCTTTGTTCACAGGGTCGTTTAGGTGTGGTGGGCGAGGGGGCTTGATCTGCTGCTTCCATCTCTTCTGATGAGAGCTCCCTCTGGCTGTCAGAGTACACCTGTTTGTCAGCTACCGCAGATGTCTTCCTAGGGACACAACCAGCGGTCAGGGTGATGTGCACCCTGAGAGCAGCCCCCTGCAGGTCTGTTGCTGAGCGCCTGAACAGTGGGTACACTCCTACCAAAACACAAAACACCCAAAAAATACAACTTTAGCTTTACTAAAGCACTGATGATTTGCTTAATTAGTGCATAATTAATTATTTCATACCACTGAGAGTCAGCTTCTGCTTGGGTGTCTTTGCCAGTGAGGACAGCTCGACAAATGCTGATCCCACCAGGCGGTCTGTGTCACGGGGCCTTTGAGTTTTGTCTTTCTTAAAGGTAACCCACACCTGAACCTCCAGCCTTTCCTCTCGGAGGTACCACATCAAAGGTTGGGTGCTCCTCAGCTCAACCGTCCTACTTCCTTCAAAACTCACTGTGGCCTGGCTTTCCTCCCCACCCTCCATGACAGAGGGGTGTTTCATCTGAGAGCAAAAGGCATCCTGGTCGTAGAATTTATACCTGAAGTAGCAGTAGGTGGAGCGCTGCAGCTCACTGTGTCCTGGCAGAAGCAAGCAGTGGACTGGTATCCACACTCTAGGCATTGATAAGGTCAGAGACATTTTCCTCATGCTCTCTTCCCAGGCTCCTTCATCGTCATGCCTTTCACAGTCGCTCTGGGCCATTTCCCAGCCTACACTCTGAGCTGCTTTAATGACTCTCTCCCTGTCTGAGTGGTGGGCGAAGCTGACCGAGATCTCAAGGCCCCCAACCAAGATGTGCTGGTCCTGAGAAGAACTTGTTTCCTGAGGTACATAGACTCCAAACCAGCCAGAAATACCTTTATGTTTGGAAAAGGAAACACAATAACTGTGTGTTCATCAGAAAAATATTGACCAGGCAGTCACTGAAGAGTGCAGCGTACCTGTTCTTTTAAGGATGAGATCAGCCAGTGGTATTTTCACTGTGCCCAACATCACATCCTTAGGCTTAGGAGTATCCATTGCTGCAAAAGTGATAGTGATTACTGCTTCAATTGAATAATATTTTGAACAAAACCACAAGAGATCATTTGCCATCCTCTGTACCTTACAGAGGCTCTGTTATCAATAACAAACTAATTATGTGTACTGATTTACTGTTCATTTATATGTCCTGCACTGTACATTTCCCCACTTGTTCTTAAAAGGATGAGCAGGATAAACAAAGAAACACTGCCTGTTAAAATTTAAAAAAATGTAAATATCACTTGCATGGGAAGTGTTTCTGGGGCAAAGAATTAACATACATTATTCAACATTTTTATAAATTAGTAACAGAGTTAGATGAGGCATACAAAATATTTCTAAACCTTTGCGATTGTCTCTGTTCCAGACAGTGAAGACAGCAGAAGCTTCCTCCAGCTGTTCTGCCAGACTGCAGGTTTCTCCGCTGCTCCTCTGAACCAGCAGATCACAGGACACCTCCATGTGGTGGTCGAATTCCGGGCAGAAGGTCCTGGCAGCTATGCGGGTGCACCTCCTCTCACTCTCAGGCAAGAAGGAGAGCTGGACTGTTACAAATGTGTTCACTCCCACAGCAGCGAAGTAGCTGAACCTTTCATTTTGCTCTGATAATATCCTGCAACAGAGAGACAGAGGCACAATAGTAAACTGAAGACCTTGTGTCTGCAAATATGATATCAGTTTTAAAAATTCCACTTTAACACCAGATTCAAACATATAAACACATAAAGCTCCCAAGAGGGCAGTGGGAGTGATGTACCTTGCTGCGGCCTGCAGACCAGACGCTCTGTGCACTTGAACCACTAGTGTCACAATACGAGAGGCAGCTCCTCTGCCAGTCTGTCCTTCAGGTCTCACAGGCCGGTGCTTGTACCGAATGCACACATCTAGCAGGCCTGAGAGACATCACAGAATAGTCACAACATTAAAGTTGCTAAATATGTGTCCACACAGTAGTTTATTGTCATTACTGTGTATGTGTGTTTACCTGAGGGTTGAGGCTGATGCCCTGTGGGACTGTCAGTCCTGGGAATCAGTGGCAGGGAGAACATTTGAGCTTCATTAGGAAGCTGTCTCTGCATGGTGACCATGGCACACAGCTTGGACAATGGAAGCATCCCTTTGGCCACAAGCTGATCTCGGACATTTGGGTAATAATATCTGCAGAAAGAAATATATTGTAAATATGAAACAAGTCATTTTAAACCACATATAAGTTAAACACTGAGTGTATGCCATGCATAATAAGGCACTGTTTTATGTTCATACCATTTTTATATACAGTCTATGGTTCACACCAATAGCAATGGTGTTAACATATTTTCCAGAGAAGATTTGGACTGAAACTAGTTTTGTCAAAAAAATTGTGTCTGGTGTTACAGAAAAGGAGGTTTGCTTCATGTTGTCGTCACTATCAACAAACTCTACCAACACTGGAAACATAAAGGAGATTACAAAGCAGCCCACAAAGACAAATCACGTCTTGCTGTCTCCCTGTCTCGACTGTAGCCCTGAAATTAAGTTATATTTTGAGGAGGTATACATCAGCTACAGCAGAACACATACATAGAGCCTCTGCAAGTAAGAAATGTGTAGAAAACAAATAGAACGCAACACAGAAGTCTAACTCAGCCTTTAGGCTTCTAAGAAAGTCAAGCTTTGGGGTAGATGTCAGGGCTATTTATTATGATATTTCAGTTTTTTTTTTTCCAGTTGGATCAGACAGTAAAAACCACAAACCTGCACCACACTTCAAACTGGACACCCCCTCCACTACTGAGGCCTTGAACTGAAAGAGAGCTGAGCAGCAGCCTCTGGACAGGCACTCCCTCAGGAGCCAAAAGCACATGAGTCTCGGTATGGCCAAACAGTGGGTCAGGCACACAGAGAGTGGTAGTGGTACGAAAAGGCTTCAGGTTCATGCCTGTTGGAGATAAGATGCAGGCTAGAGCGATGCAGAGTAAAGAAAAACTTGTGTTTAGGGTTTTATACAATAAAATGTCCCTTACTACTCTCTATGAGGTTTTGGTCCACTTGTGCAGCAGGGGCACCTTCCTGACAGGGGAAACTGTACTGCACGTAGCAGTCGGCCTCACCCCACACTGTAGACTGCAGCGGTGTCAACCCATTGACCTTCTCCACCCTTATCACAAACAAATGCTCTCTCATAGTTTGCTCTTGCGCTGCACTCACCTGAGGGAGAAACACAATATTGAAAGGAGGTGAAAGGACTTCTTTCAGCACAGGCAGTGGGAGAGAAAGAAGACAATGCAACATGCTGGTTGGAAGGCGTGACATTTTTTCATGATGAGCAGAGAAAGAGGAAGGTGAACCACTAAGTCTTAAATTTTTGAGATATGAGTATGAGAGCAGTTTTGAAACTACTTGCTCCTGCTCAGTAAATCATTGGTATTATTTTAAAATGGTGTAATTAATTTTGACAGTAATAGCAGTTTATTGTGCATCTGCAAATGTTTTCCTGCACCCATCAACAGGCCTGGGGGGCATCTACTACCTGTAAATATCTGTCTCACAACAGCACAGAAATATAAAGCCTCATTTACCCCAAATTGCCACTGACCTTTGTTTGTGCATGTGGCTGGTGATCAAGCAGATGGACTGGTCTCACCAGGTGAGACAAAGAGTCATATTCTTCATCCCTGGTATGCTGGAGGGCGAGTATCTGCTCTGATCGGCCCATAGCCAAAACAACCCTGAGGTTTCCTTTGCAACTACCTGAGAAGACATCAATGACTGGCATGTAGCAGTCCACCCCTAAAACGGGGTACTGTGCCTGGAGAAGAAGGTGAGCTATCTTTGGATCCCTGGAGAGGATGAAGAAAGAGTGGAGATGAGAGGAGTTACTGGTGTCACATGCAGCCTCATCATAGCAGGTATTTCAATTACAGTTATACAAGAATTGTACAAAGAGGAATTTGTGGTGGAAAACAGCTTGAGATTAATTTTTAGAATTCAAGTTTATGTTATGTGGGATTTAAGACCTTACAAACATGTTCTATGTGGCGTTAGGGTACCACAGCGCCTCCCAGAGGTGAAATAGAAAAGCATGTACTTTAAACACCCTAAATTTTGCCTGCTTTGAACACAAATATCACAGGTGCTTTTGTCATTTTACCATAACAGTTACCATACAATTTGGAACATTTAGTGATCATTCAAAGTTTTTGTCACTTTCCTCCTACTCCAAAAAGTCCCCAGAATTCTTTTCAAAAAAGAGAAAAAGAAAAAGAAGCAGAAGCAGAAAAATAAAGTTAGCTTGCCATGACTTGCCTAAAAGACATGTAGAACTGGTGGAGAGGTAATTTAACAAGGCCGAGGAGCCGATCCTGCCCTGAGCTCCCCATCTTCTGCCACACCTCAATCACCATCACATTATTCTTCATCCTCTCCAGCAGCTTCATTGTTAAGGCCACAGGAGTTACCTGAGTCAAATGAAGGAAAGAAACTCATTTGGCTCAGTAGAATTCACCATTTGCAACAACACAGCTGAACTATCTGCCTCTTTGCAGCCTCTGAGTTTGATGAAAAATTAACTTTGCTGCTAACCTGAACAAAGTTAAAGGAAGGGTTTGCCTGACCCCAGCTGACGACAGATCTCGCCGTCTCATCGCACCAAAAGAGCTTACAGTTCAAGTACACGTTTGGAGCCTGCATGGGCCCACAGTTGAAGTTCTTTCCATCTGGCACCATGAGTAAGGTATGCAACAGCACCTCGGGGTCCTCTTCCACCTGCTGCCATGATTTATGAGGAAATGTGTGGAGGCCGGGATGAGGAGAGGGTACTTTTAAGGGTTTCTGAGGACTGGGAACATTCAATCTAGAGTCTACAAAAGAGCAAGCTGGTAATTCTTCTGTGCCAGTATCAACATGTTGAGATCTGGAGCTGGGCTCTCTCTCAGGACTGGGTACGGTGTGTGAAGGTGGTGTGTCTCTCCAAGCCAGCTTGCTTTTCCTTTTTTCAGAGAAGTCTTTGTTGTCTGTAGCAAGTTCCAGTGACACCTGAAAAAAACATTACTTCTACATGAATATTACAGCCATTTGGAAAACAGATATCAGACTTGGAAACAATAATTCCTGGGTAAAAAAAACAATATATCACCTTGAGAGGTCCGATTTCATGCGTTTCACTGTTCCCTTCAACACTCCGTACAGGTAAGATGACAGACTGACTCAGCTGCTTGTTTTGCAGCAGACAGCGCAGTGGGTGAACTGCTTTACCAATGAGAACAGGCTGTAACAAGAGTTTATAGTGATGAGTTTTGATGAAAGTAAATCTGTGTTTATAAGTATTCAACAGAAAAAGGAAATAATTTGGAAGCTAGAACCAATATTCAACCTTAAGATATGTTTATGTTTGTCAGAGAACAGAAACTCAAGCATCATGGTCACTCATCTTTACAACATTTGAACAAATAAGAGTAAAATTTGACAATTTTTAATGTCCTATTGTTACAGACATACCTTTTTTTGGTTGCTCTTTCTTGAGTGAATCTTGAAAAGGAGGTCAGTTCCCCACAACTGTTTAACTGCTGTTGTACTTAAGTGGACAGGAAACACTGAGTGATGATGAAACTTCACCACTTAAAAACACAAAATAGTGTATGTCAGATACAATCACAAACCTGTACAAAGACGGACGAAATGTTTTTTCACTCGGGAGGGTTTAATTAAAGCAGGTTGTAGCTGGTCATACCTCCTCCTGTGACTTTACTGGAAACGGCTCTGGTCACATCCCCATCTGCAGCCCTGCTGTGATCATGTCGACTAGGGGTGGAAGCCATCGGGAACACGTACTCAACAAAAAACGTGCTACCGAAACATAGGAGACACAACAGGCCTTTCTTACTCATAATTCCAATGTTATTTTAAATCAGATGAATATTGTGTTAAATATTTCACCTACCATTTTTTGCTGGTTAATGGTTGAGGTTTCCCTTTACTAGAAGTCTTTCTGGGTGTGGTGGTTGTGCTGCCTGTAGGTACAGTCAGGGAGTCAATGGTCACTTTTGCCAGTCGGATCAAACTCAGCAAAGTCAGCTGCTCCATACTAAGGCCAGAAGGAACGCCACCATCATCTGTAGACCGCTGAGGCTCTGAATTTGAGCTTAACAAAGTCACAACATGATAAATGTATATATGTTCTGAATGTAAAGTAAATGATGTGCTTTTGTTTAGTCTATTCTCAAGTTCGCAAATTCAACAGTAACTAAACTGAAGATCTGTCCTTTTAGACCAAGGTCAGACCATTATTAAGATTTTTTTTTTAGAGTGTCTATCTTTTAAGATGAAAGGATAAATAAAAATCCATCTCCCTCTAGCTTCTGAAAGGAGCTTTTACTGCTTACTCTCCGAGCAGCACAGCTTAAGAAGCAAGTAAAGGCCCCTTACTTTTCACTAATCTTGGGTCCAGACAGTGTTAGCTGTTTTTCTACTCCCAGGGAGCCGTGTTTTGGCTGACTTTTACTCGAGGACACTGTCGCTCTAACATCCACCTCGGTGTCATCTGGTCTGCTGTCTGACATCTGAAAGACAAGACAAGAGTGTGTTCAAATAACCCTCTGCGAGATGTAAACTGACAATGGCTTTAGACAAGAAACCCATATGAAAATCATGTACTTACAGGAGTTTTGTAGAACAGGTTTTCCAGTAAGCTCTGATCATATTGTGGGTCAGTCAGTTCACTATCCCCACACACACTGCCATGCCCGGAGAGAGATACAGGGGAGGAGCCATCACCATCCCAGAGAGGTAGAGGAGATGTATTTAAGCTAAACAAAAACAGAGAGTAAACATCTTAGAAAAAAAAACACAAATGTCTTTACTGAATACATTTCTTATATTTTTTATACAAGTTCGTAAGTAAAGGCACATAGGTACCTGCCAAGGAGAAGATCCACAGCTCTGTTATCCATGTCAGCAGGACAGTCCAGGCTGCAATCCGAGACTACAGCAACATCATCAGAGTGCTTGAGAGTTGAATCAGCATGCAGAATATTTTGAAGAAACATCCCAGAGGGAGAAGGAAAGGGCCTGCAGACACAAGAATAAAGTACTATAAACTGCATTATAGTGATTTAAAGCATTGTTTTTTTTTTCTTTAAAATCCTTTGAAATACTAACTTGGAAGGTGTTAGGATGTTATCTTTTGGGAGAGGGAGAGGAGTGTCTTTCAAAGTCGGGGCAGAATCCATGTCACATTTCAAAGCTGATACCACCATAGCGTTTCTAAGTTTGTTCCCACGCTCTAGAATAACTGAGAGAAAATGTTGGGCATTTGTTAAGAAGCAGTCAGATTTATGCCTGTGTGATTATGTAAAACTGTTGCATACTCTTGTTACAACAAACCTGAGAGGATATCATTGGTTGATTGGCCACAAGGTTCCTGATTTGAAGGGTTCCCAGCTGTCTGACTGTTTTGAGATCTGTTTGTTGTTGGCATCTGATTCTCCAGTGACTCGTCTTTGCTTTTTTCTTTCTGGGCATTTTGGAAATAAAGGTGGTCTTTCCCTCTGAAAACAAATGCAGAGATTTAAACTTAGTACTTGATGTTCTATTACCATCCCATTACAGATAAACAGAAAAACACCAGAAATATCAAACCTTGGTGTGTTTCCACCACTGCCTCTCACTGATTCTTTCCCGCTACCAGCTGAAAGTGACCTGGGCTGTGAGGGAACAATCAGTGTGGTGACTTGTGGTCCTTCAATGCTGATATCTGTGCAGGGACCTGAGCTGCTGCTGTCATAGGCTTCAGTCAGAGGCTCCAAATTAAGGGAAACCTGAGGAGTTAACAGAAAAGGCTGTCACAGTGCTACAAATGCATTTGTTAATTTTTTTGATTCATCTTTAGACACATATATCAATGAACATATTAGGATGCCTGTTATACTAAACCCAACTTGGTGCATACAAAAATCAATGAAGTATGTTTACAATGGCCTTAATATTATCTTATAATTTGCAAAATTCACACAATTTGAGAAAGTAACACCAGCAACAGTTCTTACTATGGCTGAATGTTTGTCTGATTTTCCAGAAGTTGTTGTAGGAAACCATCAACATCACTTAGAGGTGCTATTCTACAAATGCAGCTGACAGGTAAATGAATTCAAATTTCCACTCACCTGTAACTCTCCAAGCTTTTCAGATGTTGGAGATACGAGGGTGTAAAATCCACTGATGGGATGTGACAGAGAGAGGCGGGAGATGCCAGCAACCTGAGCCCGTGCGATTGGCAAATGATCTGGTTTTGTCAGAACTTCCAGCACCAAAGAGCCCATGTCTGTTCAAGAATGACAGATTACCTGACCTGTAGATTTAAACATATCAAACTCAAATATATTTAAAGCCTTCTTGGTTACCTGTAAGATATGAGGTGAACTGCTTTGGGCCACAGCGGATTGGGAAGCGCGCTGTGGTCTTGATGGTCTTCTGTGACAGCTGCGATCCATCTCTTGGAAAGAAGTGTGTACCATTGGACGACTCTCCCCACCAGCGCAACCTGACGAATGTTGCAGATGGAGGCTTGTGAATTGTCCATAACACACGGCTTATCGTCACCCGCAGGAAGCATCTCAGCTGACCCTCGACCAGAGGAGGCAGGCTGGTGGAGGGGGACACATCACTGGGGACTGTAAAGAAACAAATTTAAACACTGTAAATGCTAAACTCAACAGTCAACATATGATAAGAGTTTTGATAAGAGTATTTTTGCAGGTGTTAGTTCTATGTTGCCTGGTATAACAGTCATATACATACTGTCTAGAGAGTGCAATTATTCAATATTATTGTTTATCAACGTTCTGCAACATTGTTTTGATATAATCTTAGCCTGTTGTCCAAATTAATGAGTTTGAACAAACTGAAATTAAAAGTTTTTGTTTTACACAGATGAAATGTTTCATGTAATATGTAAAGGTGAAATAAGTTTGAAGTTTGATCAACTTGGTTCTTTTGCATGTGATTTATCAGACATTTGCTATATTGTGATATATCAATTTCTGAAAATATTCTTATTAATATTATGATAATAATTTCAGCTACATCGCCCAGCCGCACTCTTCACAGCCACAGATGTGCAGAAAGCTTACAAATGTATCACTACATAAAAGAAATATGCAATCAATTCCTGTTGCAATATTTGATTTCGAAATGATTAAAACAGGTATTTTTGACAATAATGATGAAGTAACCTAAGAATGTTTCTATTTATGAAGGCAATATGATTTGATACTCTTTGAAAGTGTGCTGACATTATTTTATTGACATAACACTTTCACCTGGACCACCAAGTGTCAGAAATTAATAAAAATAAATAAATAAAAACTAAGATAAAATCCAGGATTTGCAAGTGAAAGTTGAGTTGTACTGCAATTGTTGTGAACACTGTACTGCAAAATGTATTTAATCTTTAGTTAACCAGCAAAGTGCCTGATCTGTCCAAGATGTGCAGCAGCATTTATCAACAACAAATACTGCAATACAACATTGTAAAGGACACATTTTCACCACACAACTGAGTTAACATTTAAATCAAATTCATAAGTGGTGTTCGTCTACATCTTTTCAGTTGATTTACTCAATTAGGATAAAAATGGATGTTACTGTACGCTTAACAATGTTTAGCATCCCTTCACAAACACACAAACTGCCCCAAAACATACTACAGCGTTAACATAAACACATGCTTAATGGAGCACATTAGCTACATTAACAACATTGACAACACATGCCAAAACAGCAGCACAAACCCATAGAAAGCGAGAATATATTACCTCAATGCAACATTACCTATTGTGACACTGACAGCTGACGCTAACAGCTACTTAACTACTTAGCTGTCTTGCTAACAGGTAGCTAACAACAGTTTACCTTTCTTTTTGCTGCCAGCAGCTTTGACGGACCTCTGTTTCCTGCTCTTCATCCCTCCACTCAGTAACTATAAATGGTGGATGATAGCCTGGCCAAAGCAGTGGCTGAACCATTAGCAGGCATGATTTTTTTTAAAATAACACTCCTGCTAACTAATAATCCGTTTAACAGGGCTGCTCGGCCTAAACACACACACCCATACACACAAACCGTAGCGCGCAAAACTGTTTCCGAGCAACAAAGTCCGACTGATAACTTTCGTCCCGCCTCCGCTGCCGCTGCTTTTCACAAAGGCATTCTGGGAAATCGAGTTTTCATAGGTTGGCGTTTTTAAAAGTGACGTTTCTGTAGAAAATCGAAAAATTTCTGTACATTGAATGTGCGCTGATTGGTGATAACAGCGATACCAATATTTAAGTGGATCACTTTGATTGACGATTTGAAGATTCATGAAATAACCATCAGTTACAATTATTAGTTATGTATTTAAAGTTTAAGGTCTGAAAAAAGGCACTACTTAAAGTATGTTGCCTCATTATTTATTTATTTTTTCCCAAATGACTTATATGACACCGTTCTTGGTGTAGTTACAATAATTCATCCTATAATGTATTACAAATAAAAGTTATGGTAGTACATACTGTGATCCATATTAGTTGATATCCATGCTTTCTTTTATATCACCAGCAGATGGAAGCACCGATCTTCTCATCAGCTCTACTGTGGAGGACGAAAAATAAATAAATAAATAAATACATTTTGATTATGAAAAAGGACATAATTAAATTAACATCTCAGATTTATTTTCTACATTTCCATAAAAAAATCTTTTATTTAGGCTATTTCTGTATTTCTACATTGCTTCATTTATTTAGTTAGTTTTTTTTCCTGTATATCTACAATTTATTCATTTATTTATTTATACTTACGTCATTTTCCATCCTCTATACCCTACTATGGGTTTCTGAAAGAAAAGGTTCTCTTCCAGATTGTATAACAGTTTCATGACAGGATACATTTTTAAAACTTTTTAACATGTCTAGGCAGAGATTTAAGTTCTACTTGGCATCCCATCTAATTGCTAATGGCTAATGCAGATGTACCTTTATCTCTCTCTCTAGCTGCATTTTGCAGATCCCTTTGTATTGTCTTCATCTGTGTCTTCATTCTGTAATCACAGGGTAACCCAATGCTAATCTTCCTCTCTCCAAGTGCAAATTAATCCAAGCTAATTGAGCTTTTAAGTAAAGAATACTTTAATGATTTCTTTTTAAGGTTTTTCTACACCACATGGTTGATTTCCAAATATACCAAAAATTTAGTATAGAGATGGTTAAGTATGTATCTAGCTAGCTACTATCCATCTTGCATATTATTTAAATATAAAACCAATTTAGAAAATACAGTCTACATACATTAGTAATGCATCCTTAAGAAAATTTAATCCATATACTTGTTTTAATTAGATTGCACTGACCCAAAGACAATAGAACAATCTAAAGGAGGTGTGAAACTAGTGAGAAGTACTGTACCAAACTCAACTGAATGGCACTTTTTTCATTTTAATGGCGCCCAGTTCTGCATTTCAGTATGTTAGATTTAAGGGAACCCTAAATTGCACTTTTTTCCTTTTTTTTTTTTTCACTCACTAGAAGGGCACCCATACAGATCCCCCAGCTCACCCCATAACAACAGCATCACAGGGCACTGCATCACATCCTCTTCATTCAAAGGGCACATTATGTTTTCTTGTTTTTGGGGGTTCTTTACAGGGCACCATCACATTTTCCCCCATGAGGGCACTTCATTCCAGACTGTCACATATAGAGAGATGCTCTATAGGGCATTTTATCCCTATTTACTCATAACTCAGACAGTCATTACAGAACTTTGGTATGTTTTCTCCTTTGTGTGGGCACCTCAGAGGGCAATTTATCATAATGTGGGGGTACTTTGGGGGCACCTAAGGGTGAACTTTCGCTATATTTTTTTGTCCTCGGGGGCACCGGTGGGGCAGTTGCCCCCCAGTCCCACCCCCCCCCCCCCACTAAGTCCACCAGTGTGTGCATCTATGTCATACAGCTTTAGCTAGAAAAGGGAGAAGTTTGAAGTTCATGCAGCCGTCAAAGGGACTGAAAGCTGTCGAACTGACGAACCTCTTCTCTTTATCTCTGATATTGTTATTTACATTCTTTGAAACATTTTTAAGTTGCAGTGTGTATTTTATGCATGTTGTCCTACTGTCTATACAAGAACATAAAAGACTTGTGGGAAGATATTGACTCCAGCAAAGGTTTCATCAACAATTTATAGTATATAAAAGCAAAGATTTCCAAGGTTAGTAGTTTATTTACTCTCTGAAAGTGCTTCCATGCATTTGTTTAACTGATCTGTATGTAACTACATGTATTCAATAGCACATAGTGACATTCATACTTACATGAAATGACTATGCATCTGGCAGGCCTTGCTGACCCTCGAGGCAAAGCAAAGAGCTCTGGCAGTCCCTGTGGAGGAGCTTTGTGCAAAGCTTTTTGAGAGCAAAGACTGAACCCTTTAGAGCAGATCTAATTTTTTAAATTTTTTTATTGCATTTGACTCCAGCATACTCTTATTCTCCTTTTATACGAATGTTGATGTTCAGTAACAAAAAAATATTAACATGAAATGAAATGTTTGATGAATTGAAATGATCTCAGAGATCTAGTATGATTATTGTAAGTTATTTTACTTTAAGCACAATTTTTGGCACTAACTCAATGAAAATTAAAATAAAGTCATTCATGAAATTCCTCCGTGTCATGTGTCATTGGGAGAGTCTGTGCCATAGGACTTTGTAGTAATTTTCTGTCTTTCTTGAACCTGTGTGTTGTATTTCTGCTTTACTCTTTTGCTGTGCAGTAATTTCCAGTGCCAGTTCTGTACATTTACTGACATTTAATGTTCACAAGTTAGAAAGGTTCCCAAAAGGTCTGTCTTTAAATGTGCAGAAATATTATATGTACTTGACAATGTGCTGAGGTAGACCTAAGGTACACTCGTGTATGCTTTAGGTAGTCGTCAAAGGTGGTGAAATCTCTCTCCTGCATAGCAACAAATCCCTCTGCAGCCATGTTTGTTGTGGTGATCATGGTAACGGAGAGGGCCGCTTAGGGTGCATAGAAAGAGTGTAAAGATTTATTTAAAGCTCTATTCCTTCCAGGAAGTTTATTTTGTTTTTGATTAGACTGTACAAGTCAAATTGAAAACACGCATTTACAAATGATTTGCATAGGAAATAAAACATAACTTTACACATACATAGCTACAATTTGTGTTTCTATCAATATGACCACAGTAGTTGTAAACCTTTTGTTTACAATATTGTGTCCAATCTTTCAATCTAAATTGATTAGACACTTAGCGTTTGAGTCTAAATGTAGCTATAACTGTTTTTTAAAATCACATGAACCTCATATTACAGTGAAACTTCTTAGAAAGAGCTTCAGCAAAAGCAGGGCCGTCCTATTCATCATGAGGGAAAATAATCAAGTCCTGCTGTGTGCCCAGGAATGTGCAGCATGTATCCAGTATATGGCCTGTTCTTATATTTTCTGTGAGTAAGAGTGCATGGAGAGTGTGTCTGTTTGTGTACACTCTGGTGAGCTGGAAAAAAAAACTTACAGTATACAGTATCGCTCTGGGCAAGTTTAAGTATTATCTCTCGGTCTCCCCCCTTATTTTACATTCTCACCCTACCCTGCCACTCAAGCAGCAGGGTGTCCCAAAACAAAGTGAATTTTAATACTGTGCATGTCCCACCTCACTCAGTTTTGAGATGGGTTATGACCTACTTCGACACAGATATCTGAGATATTTGAGTGGTATGCAGACAGTTTGTTGTGTGAGTTCAGACATGAAATAGATGAACAGGTTCCAGATCGCTTAGCGTGCAGAGCATGATTAATGAGGGCCAGCCTCTGAAGCTCAATAAGTGCCAGATCTGGTTAATCTGTTCCATTACGTCATTCAGTTACATCAAACTGAATTGAAACAGTCTCCCACAGTGATGACCACATTGTTCAGTCAGCTGGGATTAAAGAGCCACACTCACAATGACTCATTCCTTTCACTCATAGCACCAGTATGAACTGCACTCCTGGGGCCTGAGATGACTAATTACAGAAGAATTCGCACCAAAAATATCTTAAAATAATCTGCAGTGTACCAACCAAACAGGAAAACATGTTAACAGTACATTGAAGATTGTGTCTTTAACCCCTTGAACACAGATATTACCCTTAAAGTCACAAAATAATGTTTCCACTCTGTACAACAATGTCACATGTTCTTTGCTTGTTTGAGCTCTTCAATGAAGCATTATGACACGTGCGTTGATTTCATATTGAAATCCAAAAGCAGCATTTATTTTTATTTTCCAGATGCTTTGTGCATCATTTTATATACATTTCACTGTGGCTCAGCCAGGCACATTAGGTATCTCTGTGAACTTTGGTATCTACACATTTTAAATAAAGTTCTGAGAGTCTGAACAAAGTTCAGCTGTGTTGAACATTTGTATTGACAGACCCTAGAGAGGGCCTGTGTAGAAAAACTGCTGCATAAGATGCCAGTTTGTAAGCAAACTGTGGGCAGGAGGCAAACAGCCCTGCACAGTTAACTGAAACCAGCACAGTGTGCAAAGGCAGAGGCCTCTCTCCATCCACAGGAACTGGCCAGTAAGAGCAAGAGAGCATTTGGCCTCTTGGGGCTGATTGCCAACTGCCCCACTCCTCCTCCACCCCACCTCCCAAAACGCAGCTCAGCCTTGCGCTATCCATGCCCACTGCAGCAGTGTCTGCTGTATGCTCCAGGCTCCCTGGGGCCTGGGGCTCCAATCACAGATGCAGTCTGCCCCTGCCTGTGTGCTCACTTTCTGGCTGCCTCCTTCTCTCCGCCTGCAAGTGTGCCTCGCAATTGTAGAGGCTGGCTCTTGTACTCCAAGGGGCCCAGCTAACGCTCTGCCCCTCTCACTCTTCAGGATTCAGGCTGCAACGATGTTGGAACTCTTGGCCATACTCATGGATCCATTTGTTTGCCACTGGAACATACACACAGTTTGAAACGGTTCAAATATGCTCCATAACAAGAATAAGAGTCTACAGCCATACTAGCAATTCTGTGAGGCTGTGCATAGGAACAGAGGTTCACCATTTTCACTATCTTAGTTTAGCATGTTAGCATGCTTTAATCTGATCATTAGCTTAAAACACAGTTAAGTTGAGGTTGATGAGAATGTCATTACTTTTGCAGGTGATTGGTCAGAACCTTATTGGACAAATTGAAATTTTGACATTATGATGGCGCTAGATGAAAAGTCAGATTATCACCAAAGTTATTACAATTCAATCTGAGGGGGGCATAATGTGCCAAATTTCATGGCAATCCATCCAACAATTGTTGAGACTTTTCACTCCAAACCATAAATGTCAACCTCATGGTGGTTCTAGAGGGAAAGTAAAGGGATCACCAGTTAGTAGGATACATCATCTGAGAACTATGAATGTGGGTGTGCTGAGATATTTCATTAGATAAGTGAAATATTTTACCTGCAGGGGATCACCAAAGTCATTAAGATTCATTGATGGGGCACCATCAAAATCTGCACCAAATGTCATGGCAATCCATCCAATAATGGTTGAGATATTTCACTAAAAACTATGTCAACCTCATGTTAGCACTAAAGGGAATGTCAGATGGTAACCCAAGTCCGTAGGATACATACTCTGAACACATTGAATGTCTGTAAAAGATTTCATGGAAATTCATTCAATGCTTGAGATATTTCAGTCTGGACCAAAGTGGTGGACCGATTGACTGACAAACTGACATTGCCGGCCCTAGAGCCATGCTGCTAGCATGGCTAAAAAACAAATTATTATTATTATTGTTCAAACTTCTTTTAGGCCTTTGAATAATTCAGCTTGAGAACTACATTTTTATGTTATAGCCTTAATATCTAATTTCTGATAACAATCAGTTTAATGAAACAAATAAAGAGAGGAAATACTTCTGCAGCTTATTTGTGATGATTAATATCCTTCTGTTAGTTTAACTGGGTCCCTGACATACATTTCAGCTGCCAACAGGCAGCAGACATTTAGCTTCAAGGATCAGCGTTCAGTGTCTGAACTGCACTCTGTAACGTCTCTAAATACACAATGCAGCACAGATGTGTCGTAGCTCTCATAGTTGAGCTCCTGTATAATAAGAATGCTGAACACTGGATAAGTGTTATGAGAGACAGACCATGATAATGATGCAAAAAGCTTAATGTGTTAAAATGGACAACAAGGAGTCTCACTAATTCCTGTGATTTGCTATTTTTCCATATTCACATCACTTTTTGGCTTTGTTGGCAGCATTATCACATCATGCGCTGAATATACTGACTCTTACCCCATTTGTCTCCAATAAGCACAGGGCAGCCAGCATGCAGGGTGTCTACATCCCCTTCACCATTTCTATGGAGATTCCACCAGAAGATGGCAGCTTTCTGTGATTTAAAAAAAAAAAAAGAAGTTAGAAATGTTCTTTGGTCTAAATTTTTTCAATTAGAGCTGTGTTCTAACTAAAACCATGTGACAAATATTAGGAAATAGTAAACAGATCCAAGAACAAGCACTCCTGCAGTTACATTATTTTATTGGTCATCCTATCAGTTTATGAGGTTCAGTTATTTTCTCGCTACCCAGCCAGGAAATGAGATCTCACTAAAATGAAACGTGAAAGGTTAAACCACAGGGATGGCCTGGTACTGTAAAACCTTCCACAGCAGCTCATTCATCAATCCAAAAACAGCCTCAACCTCCACTGAGGCTCGACCATACAATAGCAGTATTGTGGTAAGAAATCTCATGGCTGTTGTTGCTATGATCTGACCTTTTAGCATTTTGACAGCTGCACCAGAGAATGCGGGTGAGGCGCAGAGTGAGGTGGAAATGCTCTAGCTTCAGGCAAAAATGACATGCAGACAAAAAGAGGCTGCTTTTAGCTCATCTGAGACATTCGCAGTGTGTTTACCTCCACGACAGGAACACTGAAGTTGGCGTAGATAAAGGCTGTGGACCCACCTGCCTCGACAGAGCTGAGCTGTGGAAAAGGACATTCCTTCAGAGTTGTGTCTTGTGTTTATGTGCTTATGTTATGAAAAGCCAGTCTCTGTCTGCCACACTGTTGTCTGCTGAGTCTCACAAAACCCCATTCTCTATTCAACCACTTTTACTCTAACTTTCACTGTGGATTAATTTTGATAATAATAAAAAGGTGTTTTTAAAAACACAGTTACAAAGCAAAGAAATATGAGGGCAGAGATAGTTAAGTAAACTGTATAATGGACGTCGGAGATAGCTGACTTAAGTTTATTGCATGACATAATATCTATAAAAGCTTAATTTAGGAGGTAAGGTCAGATGCTGTCTGAGCTCTTACGGCAGGTTGTTCCAAAGTCTTGCAGCACTTGTGGCAAAGGCCTGACCTCTTTGTTTTTAATTTAGACTTCAGGACAGCCAACAGGAATCTGCCCAAGAAGCTCTGGCAGCTATCTGTACCATACAGGGTCATAAGAGGGTTAGATGAATCCTTCACTCACATATATCATGAAGGTTGCCACTCGATTCCCAGTTTTCAGCTTGAACACAGGACTCGAAGGTGACTGGTTGCATAAAATTGTAAACAGACGTTAAAAAGTTGATATCAGCTCATTAGAATGGAGTAAAATATACAGTAATCAAGTATTAGAACCCATAAACAAGTCTGTAACTTACAGTAGCGTGGTCAAAGTGAGGTTCATAATGGCCACCAATCCCATAATTCACCACTTGGAGGTACTCGCCATATGGATGCTTCACATTCAGACCTGTGAGCATGGAGATCCTCTGGTCCAGCTTCCCAACAATGGAGTGAGCTGAGCCCTTCAACCATGCACTAGAATAAGACATACAAGACATTTATTTTTTAATTAAATTTTTTGTGTATAATTTATTATTATTTTTTAATATTTTATTTATTTTTATATTTATTTTATTTTATTTTTTTAATTTTTTTTTTGTGTTGTCCCTCCTCAATTCTTTTAATATTGTTTCACTGTTGTAAAGTGTATTGAGACCTGGTGTGATTTTGCACTTTGACAAAGACGTGGTAATCATTTAGGCATTTAACTTTTCTCTTTTGATTTAGATTGAGTATAAGCTTTCTCTATTTTATGGACAGAAACTAGGAATTATTTATGGCTTATTTACAAATTACAGCTGATACATGCAATAAATTGTTCTATAGTTGTAAATTTACTGCTCCAATATATGTGTTTTAATTGACTCTGCAGAAAGATGTACGAATTAAATGACTGATAATAAACAATATGTCATAAACTTCAGTACCTCTTGCTGATGCGATAGTCTGCTGTTGCTTGTTTCTCTCCAGCTGCCACAACAGATCTTCTCAACTTGTGAGCAAAGACAGAAAACAAAGCATTTCTTGTTTGTGATTGTTACAGCAGCCAAGCTTTGATGTCCAGCTGCAAGCCCTGACAAAATGTGATTAACGGCATGAATACTTGACCCAGTGGCATTTCCAAAATGCAAAACTGAGCACAGATAAGAGCAAATTCAAGAATGCGGAGTCACAAATTGGCAATAACACAGTTTCCAAAGCTGCCACAATGATGGAATTGCATCCATTTTCTCATCTTGCGTGCCCTGTCTTGGGGAGAGGAGGTAAGAGTGGGTGAATCAATGATAATTCTTGACTGAAAATCAATATTAAGTATGCAAAAATGCGCATAAGGGCCTTTACTGACTTCATCAACACGCAGGCATGTCAAAGTTTACCTCGAAGTCTGAGTCTGGAAAGCATTCTGGGGAAGTCCAGATGTTTTGGACTACCCTTCTTAAAACTGAGCCTCTTTGATTTATTTAAACTGCAGACTCGTCACACTGCATTCTGCTCATTTGATGTGTGTTTTTCAGTTTGCGGTGGGTACAAAAACTGGTACAATGCTCTGATGCAGAAATCTGGTAATGTGATATTTCTGATGGATTTTGCAGATCAAACTCCACAAAATGATGCCATTCGAGGCACAAACCATTTCAAAAGAGGGAAAATACTATAAAACTAAGTCAACTTATCATTTCACCCATCAAGTCATCAGAAAAGAAAAGAAAACCTACACTCTGCTCAAAACAACTGATCTCTGTTCTTGCTGGATCCCAGCAAGATCCCGTTCAAATAAGGCTCTGGGATCCAGAAACAGCAAAGTGTAAACCGTTCTCATGGCTAACAAATGCTGCACACTGCCCCAAACTAATACCATACTCTGGGCCTGTTTTCAATCAACCCACAAGCTGACATAATGATAAAATAAGTACAAGGGTTTCCATCTGAGCAAAGGATGGAAAATTCATTGAATAATGCCAAAACCTCACAGAAACTATAAGGCACCAATTGAGCTAGCCCACCAAATATTCCCTAAAGGAACAGAGTCAGCATCCTGTAAGAAGCTCTGAGGACAACAGTAGCTTTAAATGAGCAAAATATTGATAGTTACTGTTGGATACATACTGAAGCAATATGAGAGTGTGCCAGTAGAGCCCAGCAGGATCATGTAGACAGTTTGAGGCGCTCAGCCAAGTTTTCACAGTGATGTATCCCTCATTCCTTAAAGTCTTGCTAAAGGCTGGGAAGCGGACCAACTCTTCCTCCATAGGGTCTTTCCAGGATCTTTCCAGTAGGAAAAGGTACACGCTTGGCTTAGACTCCAGCAGCCAGAGAGCAATACAGCAAGACTGGATAAGTAATAATGCATATTTACAGAAAATGTTTTTCATGAACACCCTTCCTCTTAATTAAATAAAAATAAATTCAATCTTGAGTCATGCCCTTGTAGCGAAATGTTGCCTCTTGACTTCAAGATCAGTATCGTTTTCAGTGCACTTGTTGCAACTGTTGCAAGACTAAATGACCCAGATGAAAGCTTTGTTCACAACTTCTCAGACAATTAAATGCTGCACTGCTCAGTGACAAACAACAAAATCTCATTAGGCAAAGCCATCTTTAAGGCAGTCTATAAAGGATGGACTATAAAGGCAATTGTAAATATGCCTATTAAAGATTGCATTACAAGTGAAAAGGCTATTTTAAAGTCATGGTTACAGGCTACTAATATGATTATACTTTAAATCTATCTCTGGGAACTGGGAAGATGTCCAGGAGGCTAAAAGGAAAATAACAATGTGTTGGAAAACATCCTAAAATAACAGTAATGGAGCAGTGGCAACATCAACAGAGGCTAGTTTCCTCCTAAAAAGCCAATATATTTCTAATATATCCCTCGTATCGGTCAATCACAAAATAATTATTTTTATAAAGACTTAAGTCTTCGATGAGTCACAAAAACACTGTGTAACTTGTTTGAGGTACAAGATGTTCATGTGGCAACAGCAAAATGTTACAGTTCATCTATTTGTTGATTTCAACAAACTTCAACAGACTCTCAAACTCTTTCTGTTTTTGTGAGTCCCATGTGAAAAGCCACTGGAAGATTTTATTGGATAAACTAAAAAAATGCTTGGTGTTGATTGTAAAAACGTGGCTCTATTTCTTAATTCCTAAAAAGCTGACATATTGGAGACAAATGTTCTGGGGTTTTGTACCCACAAGTGATGAGAAAAACGTACACTGCTGGCACTTACTCCTGTCTGGGCGACTCTCTTGACATCCTCAGTCTCTGTGTCAGTGATGAAGTTATGATATAGGACCACATAAGGCCGCAGGCTCAGCACTTCACGTCTTACTGGCTGCAGTAACAGCCCAGGACTGCCATTGGTGAAATAGTCGCAGAATAGTCTGGGGTTTTTAAAATGCATTGGCTGTTAGGAGAAACATGATTCTGAAGTCCATTAACAAGGTCAAAACAAGAATTGTTTTTCTTTTTCATCAGCAAACAATTTGTCCCTGCATTGTTCTCTCACCACATAAGCTTAAAGGGGACATATCATGCATATTTCCAGTTCTTCATTTCTATTCTGGGGCTTCACTGGTATATCTTTGCATTATTTACAGTTCAACCTCTGTCTGAAACAGGCCATATTAGCTCCTGTCTCTTTAAGGCCCCCCTCCCAATGAGCCCACTCTGTTCTGATTGGCCAGATCCCGGGAAAATGCGATTCAGCAGACTTCCGCCAGCTCCGGAGGCTATGTAAACAAACAGAAGTAGTCAGGAGAGATTATAAACTTCTCAAATACATCTGTACATGTTCAAGCCGAAATCTGATTTGAAATATGCGAGTGGACAATGCAAACAGCCCACGGAACAACCTTAGCAGCAAAGATTGCGGAAAGGACGGCCATTTGTGGGCATGCGTGAACGATGTCAGTTTGATAGGGAAATAGAGGTAACGTTGCAAACGGAGCTTTGAGAGCAGGCTGAAGTGGCATTTTTACATACATTCACCTCAAGTTTTGGAACTTTGACCAAGTTTAACATAGGCATCCGACATTATAACAGTATATAAAAGACAGAAAATCACAAAAAGCATGATATGCCCCCTTTAAAAGAAAATGCAACTTTGAAATTGTCTAGTCTTGACAAGGCAGACGAAGATTCAATCACAAACTTGTTTCTGGATAAATTCTTGGATAAAGGTGGAAACAAAAGAACTGACTAATAAACAAAATCTGATTTAAATGAAAGAATATACTCCTGCTCTGCTCTAAAGCTGCATATGTAACATCCTCTTTCTACATTTAACTTACTGCTGGCTATACTGTAAATTTTTTCCAAACTGCGTTGGCATGTGCCTGGAGGAATAAACACACATTGAAAAAGCAGCATTCTTGTTCACATTTGGTTAGTATTATAAATTAAGATTAGTCTAGTAGTCGTATTGACCTGCCCTGATATTTTCTTGATACGCAGTGTGTGCACAGAACCATTAATGGTGGAAAATACCTGAGAGCCTTGGGTCTGGCAGAGTCTCTCATAAGTGTCCCTGGTCCTTAAATAATTGGAAGTTGGTCTCCTCAACCCATCACTCCTGACTGATGGCGGAATTGCAACCAGCAGCTTCTCGTATTTCTCAACATTCTGCAAAACTCTTCCATTCATTGGATCTGAGAAGAAACATGTAAGTAGAATAATAATACATTATAGGGCATGTTTCTATATTAGGCACCAGCAGTGAAGAGGGTTGTATATATATATATATGAAAGGGACAAAAAAAATTACCGTGATGCAGTAACTCCTGAGACAGACTCAGAGCGTAGGAGACGTTTCCTGTCTGAAACAATGAGAGGAATTTAGAGCAGTGCTATTCATCAAACATGTTTGCTTTTCTCGAGGTCTTTCACCTACTTTAAAGTGAGAGAAAGCCAGATGATCCAGAGCGTCCTCTAACGTCCCCTCATTCTCAGGGCTCCACTCTCCTCCCGTTCCCCTGAAGAGACGCACTGACTCCTCCATCCACTGCACTGAGTGGTAATAGTCTTCCTGCTCGTAGGCCACCTGTGTAAAGTGACACCTGGGTAACTTTTAATTACTGTTGTTTGGCAATTTAAATGGAATTTGTTCCTGATAGCCATCCCAAGCTAAGTGTTGGCACGCTCGGGTGTGTTCTGGAAGAATGTATTCTGTTACTAGAGGACTAAATGTGAGCCAGATTGCCGTAATGGTTGAGTACTGTCTTGATTTTCTGCCCCTTTTGACTTATCTTCGTCTTATCTAGGGCTGCAACAGTTGTTTTATTTATTTATTAATCTGCCAATTGTTTTCTTAAATGATAGTTTAGTCTATAACAACGTCAGTCTTGAAGAATGCTAAGCACAGTTTCCCAGAGACTAAAGTGACGTCTTCAAATTGATGTGTTTTTTCAAACAACAGTCCAAAACCCAAAAAACGAATTTCTTTTACTATCTATATGACAAAGAAACACAGAGAATCCTCATGTTTGAGAAGCTGGAGCCAACAAATATTGCTTGAAAAATGACTGAAACTGTTAATTGATTATCTAAATAGTTGCATTTGAAATGACTTTGTATCTCAGTCTACCACCTTCACCACCTTCATGCATTTTCTCTGCAGCCTGTCAATTTTAGAGATTAGTATGTTGTCTTCTTTATATTTGGGCAGATAAGAGCTTCTGCTGGAATTTCTTTCTGTGTTTACATTTTCACTCCTTCACCACACACATTTGACCAATGAGATGCATTTTGGTTCACTTGGAAGAAACAGAACCAAATTTAACAACTCATCCGCTGACTCAGACCCGAGCAAACACACTAGAGGTTTGAAAAACGCCCTAAAGTGCTAATTCCCTTCATATTTGACCTTTTCCTAAAGATGATGAAACATAGACTGTCCAGGGGGCTGAGTATCATTTGGAAATGATAACTTACAATAGATTTTTTTGATACTTCACTTTGAGAAAAATAAAAATGTTTTTTTCTCCAAAACTCAGTTTCTATTAAAAAAAATGAATCTCCTTAAGTACTCCTTAATTCCTTAAATAAATGTTTAAACACAAACAGCCGCACAAGAACTAAAATCAGGAACTATCTGATCATAGAAGTCAACATGATTATAAATCTGACCAAACATTTGATGTCAGCTTTCAGTACATCACAATGTTGAGGTTTGATATCCAGCCATCTCAGTGAATGGAGCTACATGTCTGTTGATCTTTAAGAAACACCTTAAGCATTACTTTTACATTTAGAAAGTTATGAACACTGTTCTGTCTCAGACTTGACGTGGTCTCAAACCCTGCTTGGAATTGACCTGCAGGATTTGATTAAGTAGGTGTTGAGGAAAGGCCTGACAGCACCCACACACTGTAGAGACAGGGTGGCACTCGGCTCCTCCCATCACAGATTATAGCCACAATCCCTCCAGATAGCACACAAACAAGAATTCCAGTGTACCATTTACACACACAAACTCAACTCAACTAATCAGACACACTGACTTTGACTTATCTTCCCTGCCATGGCTTTACAGCCAGTTCACAACATTACACCCCATAATTTGTGAGCTACGGCCATTGGCTAGAGAGCCAATGAATTTTTTAAAATAGTTTAATGAGAAAAAAACACAAATTACCCTGCAGATCTTTTCATTGCCTAAGTGAAGCATCAATTCAAACAGCTTTCAAATTTCTCCCAAAGCGAATGACAAGATACAAACTTCTGCCGGTTTTGAAGAGCGCTTTAACAGCCATATAAAAGCATGAGCAAGCTGACAACACCCTTAAACTAAGCATCTCTGTTTACAGATTGCCTCAGATAATCTCAGTTTCTGAATAAGTGAAGGCAAGCTCTGCTCTTTGCTCCAAACACTTCCTGACTTCTGCTGTGGGAGATAATGTCTTTTCCATACAGGAGGACATCTCTCCCACACAGTGCCCTGCTCTTACACATCACCACTGTACATAAACAGTGGAACCTATTGTGGGGAAATCTTTGCTTTTCTTTCTTTCATACTTGTATAATAGTATATTCATTTTCATAAGAAAGTGATTCCCAGGCACATAATGGGAAGAATTCCACTTTTTCCAGGCTGACTGTCTGGATTCCTACCACACAATGACTGACAGGTTTGGAATAAAACTATTTTGCAGACCTTTGGAATGAGACATTAATCAGGGATGGAAATTTTCACAGCAACATCTTCCAAAAATCTCTCCATTTCATTACCTCACATGAGCACTCATAGCTTATTTTACAGAAAGATGACAGACTTCTTTCAACACTCTCATCACACTTCTTTGCTATATAAAGGAAAGTATTGCATGGTGTACCTTTCCAACCAAAAAGCAGTCATCACCAGATAGCGGGACAGACACTGCAGGCAAGCAGATGTCAATAGGTTTGCCATTAGTGACTCTCTGGAAACGACCCCTTGCAAGACTCGCAACTTGGAGAGCGTACACATCCTGCAGCCTCATCAGCCCCTTAGCGGCCCCCTGGAGGTCTTCCAGTTTGGGCAGATCAGCCTCTTCCTCCTCGTAACTGGACCTGAGGGCTGGACAGCAGAGAGGCCAAAAGGTGAACGGGGGATGGGGGAGAGGGGGAGGGGAGGTTGGGTGGTGACAGCAGAGAAGTGGGTGGAGGGTGCTTAGTTATCACCACCAGATGTGTCTGTAAAGAAGCCAACCTTGTGCGTTCTCCATGGCTTCGTTGCTGTAAACTACATTCAGCCACTCTGCCTGCAGGCGTTTGATCAGAGTGAATGCCACCAGCGGGTTCGCCATCGCAGCCGCAGGACCTTTGTAAACTTGAGCGTGCAGCTCAGACACTTTGGCATAAAAACTGTGGGGAAAGAACAGAGGTTTTGATTAACCTGCAGGAAGGAAAGCCGCTATCGTCATCATCATTATATCAAAGCCGATTAATAAAAGTTGATCAATTACTGTTTTAACTTGCATGATCAAAAGGGCTCCTCCATAAAATTACAGGCAGTTTTATGATATCACAGTTACTTCCACAAAGACACTGCTGAATCATATAAATTTGTGGGGAGTGACCCACCAGTTTATATTTAAGTTTCAAGTACTTTCCTCCTTCAGTCATCTTGATTCCAGTATAATGGAGGTTTTTTTGACTGGTTATTGTTAGTTATTGTTATCCCAGTAAGTTTGGACAATATGAAGTCAAACTGATGGTTTGGTGTCATTTTTGTGTCAGAAAAAATTACATCCAAATGAGGTTTATTTGATTTGGAGGCAGGACTCCCAGCTTTGAATCAGAAAATGTGACCACATCCTGGTAAAACCACATGTGCTGTCATCATGATGTCTAAAAGCATATTCCATTACTCACTGTCTATGAAACAGCTCCAGGATTTGTCACTGAGTCTTGTGTCTCTGCTATTAGGAGAGTTTTTCTCCAACTCAAACAGAGCTGTGAATTAGTGCGGATATTTCCTTTAATTCTCCATAGACCGTTTTCTTGAGACACAGAGCTGGTTCTGGGGCTTTTTCACTACTATGGTTCTGTGGAAATTTCTGATTATTTACATTTCTGGCATGCAACTGACAAGGAATGCTATCTCTTATCAAAAATCTCTGCATGCCTGTCACTCACCGTTTGATGTCCTCCAGTCTCTCCAACTCGTGGTCAATATAAGTTCTCAAGTAATTGATCAGCTTCCGTTCAACACTGATCGCCTGCTTTACGTTCAGCAGCGACGTATACATTTCACCTACAGAAACGGGGATCACAGCTGAAGCCAGGAGACCCCAGCTTAAGTAAACACGTGCAATGTACTTCATCTCCAGCACAGAGAATAAAGCTGGCGTTACTCCAGCAGCTACTGACTGTTTCTTCTAAATGTACTGAACAGCTCTGAGGATCTTCAGGGTTTGCGCCTCCTGGCTCTCCCCTGATTCACAAACGTGCCTCTGCAGTCCTCTCTGGGATCTCCCTCAGATCTGAGATCAGCTTTCACCTACTGTTCATGGGCCAAAGCTGCAGCCTGTATGCAAAGCACGATTACTTTGTCATTACTCCACGCACGCACAGCTTTATCAGCTCTATAATCACAAAAATAGGCTGCATAAAAGTTTATGGAGTTTGTGTCCAATACCAGTTTCTGATTAAACGAGCTGCACATTTAGTTTGTGCTTGGCTGCATGCAAATGAATTATACCATGGTATCATTCATATTTTCTTTTCTTTTCTTTTTTTTTTAATCTTATGTTTATTTCATGTTAAATCTTATTTGGTCAATAAGATTTTATCATTGAGTTTGGAGTTGTAGCGACACCTGCAGGTTGATGCTCTGCACAGCAACCAAGCTGCAGTAATAAAGCTGGGCAGTTCAGACATTTAAGCATTTGACTGACTTCATTAGTGTAGTGAATCTATTAAAAACACCGAGAGACAACAACGAGAGAGAGAGAGAGAGAGAGAGAGAGAGAGAGCATGTTAAATAATTGTGTTATATTATTATATGTACTATTTAAACACCAGTAGACAGATAGATAAAGTAAAAGATAGACAGAGTACTTTATTAATCCCAAAGGGAAATTACACAGTGGTACAGCAGCCTCTTATAAATTACAAAATACAAAAAAAAGGCTAACTGCTGAAAAATAACACAACAAACCAGCATACAAAGAATTTATAGGGAACCACTTATTTTTATTTCCCCCCAACAAATAAATCATTTTATAACTAAGTGTATGATATGCATGCACAAAAATTTAAGAAGAGAAATTACACATTTCCACATATCATTTGCATATTTGGGTCCACAAGGGTGACAGCAGCTTACAGGATTGCTTTCTGTATTTCTTCTGGTTTATATATTTAACCCATGAGACCTGTAACACAGTTTAACAAAAATCAAACATGATAACTACATGTATATACGTTTAATTAATACATGATTTACATCCAAATATTACAATGCTTATCTGCAAATAGGGATATTGGAGGGCACCTTGATTTAACTCTCACAATTGTGTAATCTTTATTGAAGATACTGGGACAGATGTACGGTCACAGCCCTGGTTTATATTTAACAGAGGTAGATCTATAAAACTGTTGATTTTGTCTCTAAAAACTGTGCCAATGTGTCCATAAAAAAGGGGTTATGATTGCTTTCGAGGGCAGCAGAGGGTACAAGAGTTTTATTCAATTAATGACAAATTCTTGTTTAGAGCTGTCTAACTTTTTGATTTCTTTAAACATTTATACATGTTTTTATAGTTTGTAAATCTTCAGATTACAATGAAACTTTATCATTTGTTCTAATTATGTATAAAGTAAATATTTTAGACATCAAAAATACATCTTTTGTATATAGTCACCTTCATCAGAGTGGGGCAGAAGGCAAAACACCAGCCCAACTCCTCAGGAGGGCTCCTCGCCACTGCTCGTGACTGGCAGCTCCAAGTTGACCTGGGAAGGTGTTGGATTTATAGAGTGAGAGAGCCTCATACGGGAGCACCACTTGTTAGGGTGGTGATTGTAAGCTGGTTGGTTATTAGCAGTAATTAACAATTATCAGATAATTATTAATTAATAAAAATTAAATTATTAATATGAATTAATAATACGGGGCACCACCCGGAAACCGGGACCAATAAACAAACAATAAGGTAGTCTCATAAATAAGGTTCACTTGGGATGCTAATATCTAAGGGATATCAGCATCCACAAGTGAACAATGAAGGTATGAATACGAGCTCTGACCCTCTTTCTCAATCAGCCTCAGAGTAATGCCACATGATTTTCTTGTTTTAAGCAGTGATATAAACTGTGTTAATAATTATTAACTTGTAAATTTGTTTCTTTTGGTGGCTGTAGTTTTTATTTCAAAAGAATGATTTTGAGAAAATCAATACATTTTGAAATTCTTATTTTCTTGTTTTTAGTAGTAATATAAACTGTGTAAACAAGATTGTATAATCTCCCTTTTGGTCACTGTTGTTATTTTGATTTACAGATTTAAAATTAACATTTTATCTATAATTTTCCTCTTTTAAGTGCTTATGTCAGCTGCATAAATCTGGTGAATTATACAGTATATTGTACATTTGTATGATGAATTTTGAACAATCTGCACTTTGACAACTGTGTTGGCCTATTTATTTATTCATTCAAAATCACTTTGTTGTTTTAAGTAGTGATATTAACTGGCTTTAATGCAGTAGATCAGGGGATTCATGAAGGTACAAGCTGAAGTGTGAACAATCAAATGAACTGTTACACTGTACAATACATGTTAGTTAATAAACACAATGATACCATTTGATAAATTGCCACAATATTGCTGCATTTTCTCTTTGAAGTAAGTAAAAATTGGAAAAAGAAAATTTTCCAACAACTCCAAACTCTGAGTCTTTTCCAGTTTGGAGGGCAAATGGTCGTATTGGTTGTTGGCACTGTGATGATTCTGCTGAGTGGATATTTTCCACAAGTGAGCTACCTCAGTTGTTCCAGCTGTATCTTGTACAGTGCAGTTTGTGAGCAAAATGTTTTTGCAGGGTCCCTCAACGTTTATAATGGTGTTTAGCTCAAATTTGGTGTGACTGCAGAAGTCAGTGTGTATGTTTGTGAGCTGTACATGATGCCGTCAATAAACTCAAGTGTCCAATCATTGTCGGGATTGGGTTTGCAGCAGGAAACCAAAAGAAACATCTGTGGGTGTGTTGCCTAGTTTATATTAGTAATATGTAGGCTTATCACTATACTGCACTGTAGTTCATTGTTGACTCTTAATAAAGCATCAGTAGATATCTAAAAGTGTAGTGTTTCAATTGACCCTCAAAAAGGTGCAGTAATTAAGAAATATTCAACCACCAATCAGTTTATATCAGCAGCCAATAAGTTGATTTAGCAGCTTTGGTTAAATTTGACACAAACTTCAGACACATAAACAACAGAATCAGGGTTAAAGTGAGGGTTAATGGACATTGCACTTGAAATGGCAGTTTGGTTGAACACATGCTACCAGTCTGGTCAGAGAGAGAGAATGGGGCTAAATCGTGTTGACAGTCAACAATGTGTCCATAAAAGAAAGGGGTTATGATTACTTTCAGAGGGCAGCAGAGGGTACAAGAGTTTCATTCAATTAATGACAAATTCTTGTTTAGAGCTGTCTAACTTTTTGATTTCTTTAAACATTTATACATGTTTTTATAGTTTGTAAATCTTCAGATTACAATGAAACTTTATCATTTGTTCTAATTATGTATAAAGTAAATATTTTAAACATCAAAAATACATCTTTTGTATGTATATATTATGTTTGTATATTTTGTTTAAGAGCTCTGTCAAAACTAAATCAGTCAGTTTAAAAAGCAGTCCTGCAGCTTGCCTCTGAAACATGGTTTGACCTTGTTTGAGCAGCAGAGGAAAGTTTTCCCAATGTAGATCCTGAGACTCTGATCTCGAAAACCGTAGATAAGCGGGCTGAGAAAGCGTGGAATAAGGATGAAACAGAAGTAATTGAAAAAGGCAATGTCTTCTGGTAGCCAGTTGGCATGCAGCACTATGAGAGTTTCAGTGATGGGAAGAGTGTAGGCCAACATGCACAGCAAAAGCTGAAAGCCATGCAGCAGCACAGTGTGCATGGCTTTGTTCACAGACATTCTGTCCTGTCTCAGCTTCCTGGTTTCCAGCAGGATTCTCACATATGTGAAGAGGATGATGACAACAACAATTGCAAAGTAGAGCACACTCAAAACAGCTCTGAATAATATCTGGATTGGAGATGAGTTGACAACGACAGTTTTGCAAAGCACAGGGGTAGAGAGCACATCCACAGCAGGGTCATGTTTCCCGATGGAGTAATCAATGACAGGGGAGATACAGCTGATGAGCCACAGAGACAGTATAATGATCCAGATGCGGTCTGAGCGCCAGGCGGCCGGGCACTGGAGGGGATAGAAGATGGCAACATATCGCTCCAGTGACATGGTTGCCAGGATTAAGGGTGTGTTCTGAAATGTAACAGTGGATATGAACAGCAGAGGAGCACAGTAGACGAAGGCAAATTTCACCTGGCCCATGACAAAGAGGAAGAGCAGCACAGAGGACAGGAGCTGAAGGGTGTCATTGACCAGCATGTAGGCAAACAGGATGTAGCGTGAGGTGTCCAGAAACTGCCTGTGAGATGCAAAGATGTGAAGCATGACAACAATGCAGCAGAGGAAGATGCAGAAGAAGGGGATAACCACACACACCTTGATTATCACAGACAGGCTTTTGTGGGATGTTGCATTGACTGGAAATTCAGTCAGATTCTGCATTTTTTCATGTGCATGTGGACTGGAGCAAACCTGTTAAAGAGAGAAATAACTTAAAGGCCTTTATACATACTGAGAAATTTAAAATAAATCTTCAAAAATGCACAGTAATTATCTAAGAAGGATTAGAATAAAGAAGATTAAAGAGCAGCATACTGTCTATAAATGCTTAAAAATTGAGAGACAAACACCAAAAAAACCTTGTCTTTCCTCATTAACCCTTTTAAAGAGAGTATTTGCACTTTTAATAAATAACATATTTCCACATTCAGAATTAAAGATCACTCACCTAAATATGTCTTCATCAGTCAGACCGATTTCAGACCGAGCTTTATACTCATCATATAACAATTCTTCAACGAAAAACATCTCTGGGACGTTCCTCCCCTTATCTGATGTGTTTGGCCTGATTCATGTATGTTTGATTCAGGCCTGATTCCTCCAGAGATACATTAATTCCTATGCTATCGTCATAAAGCATTATGTTTCTCATTAGCAACAGATTTCAGTAGGGAGATGGGACTAATGGGTTGTTAATCTTTCACTACATGAAGAAGCTAATGTGTAGTACATGTAGAGAAACTATTGACTATTGTTATTGCAGGCCTTGCTGTCTCCAGGAGAGAGCGCTGGATCTAGCTCCTGCAACACTGACACAAAGGGATCCTCAGAGTAATGCCACATGATTTTCTTGTTTTAAGCAGTGATATAAACTGTGTTAATAATTATTAACTTGTACATTTGTTTAAATGCCACATGTTCCTTTTGGTGGCTGTAGTTTTTATTTCAAAAGAATGATTTCCAGAAAATCAATACATTTTAAAAATTCTTATTTTCTTGTTTTTAGTAGTAATATAAACTGTGTAAACAAGATTGTATAATCTCCCTTTTGGTCACTGTTGTTATCTTGATTTACAGATTTGAAATTAACGTTTTATCTACAATTTTCTTCTTTTAAGTTCTTATGTCAGCTGCAGAAATATGGTGAATTATACAGTATATTGTACATTTGTATGATGAATTTTGAACTATTTGCACTTTGACAACTGTGTTGGCCTATTTATTCATTAATTCAAAATCACTTTGTTGTTTTAAGTAGTGATATTAACTGGCTTTAATGCAGTAGATCAGGGGATTCATGAAGGTACAAGCTGAAGTGTGAACAATCAAATGAACTGTTACACTGTACAATACATGTTAGTTAATAAACACAATGATACCATTTGATAAACTGCCACATATTTGCTGCATTTTCTCTTTGAAGTAAGTAAAAATTGGAAAAAGAAAATTTTCCAACAACTCCAAACTCTGAACTGCGTCTTTTCCAGTTTGGAGAGCGAATGGTCGTATTGATTGTTGGCACTGTGATGATTCTGCTGAGTGGACATTTTCCACAAGTAAGCTACCTCAGTTGTTCCAGCTGTATCTTGTACAGTGCAGTTTGTGAGCAAAGGGTCCCTCAACGTTTATAATGGTGTTTAGCTCAAATTTGGTGTGACTGCAGAAGTCAGTGTGTGTGTTTGTGAGCTGTACATGATGCCGTCAATAAACTCAAGTGTCCAATCATTGTCAGGATTGGGTTTGCAGCAGGAAACCAAAAGAAACATCTGTGGGTGTGTTGCCTAGTTTATATTAGTAATATGTAGGCTTATCACTATACTGCACTGTAGTTCATTGTTGACTCTTAATAAAGCATCAGTAGATATCTAAAAGTGTATTGTTTCAATTGACCCTCAAAAAGGTGCAGTAATTAAGAAATATTCAACCACCAATCAGTTTATATCAGCAGCCAATAAGCTGATTTAGCAGCTTTGGTTAAATTTGACATAAACTTCAGACACATAAACAACAGGATCAGGGTTAAAGTGAGGGTTAATGGACATTGCACTTGAAATGGCAGTTATAGTCAGTTTGGTTGAACACATGCTACCAGTCTGGTCAGAGAGAGAGAATGGGGCTAAATCGTGTTGACAGTCAACATAAAGATCAGGACTGTCAATAGTGTATATTTGTACAAGTATTCCTACTTGTAAATAGAGCATCAACATGAGAATCTATTCCACTTTTTTAAATCGAAACTACAAATATATACAGTATATAACAAAAATGAGTACACCTCTGGTCAATATCACTGAAATGTTAAGTAATTACTAATCCTTTCCATTTAATACCATTTTATTTGTTTTTAGACAATACCCAAGAATAACTAAGCCAATTCATTTGAAAAACAGAATGTTTGACCAATTAAACTACAATGAAAGGTCCATATTTAAGAGCGAACTGCAACAAAAGTCAGCACACCCTTCATTAGTGAGACTACATTCTTTTAGTTTTTAATATTTTGTATGCCCGCCTTTATTTTTGATTAGATCCTGCTGAGCGACACTGTAACCCTAGTTCTATAAGCACTGATGGAGCCCTCTACTGGACTCTATGGGTAATACTCTCCTTCAATCACATGCACGCAATCACCCACTGAAATTTGCATGTATGTAGCTGGCCAATCAGGATGTGCCTACTGATTCTGTGTGTGTCTCACACAGTATATAAGGCAGCGCCTCACTGCCACTCTCATCCAGACACCACTTCAGTGGACGACGTAGGAGTGGCAGCGTCCATAGGTAGAGGGCTCCGCCTGTGCTTATAGAACTAGGGTCACAATATCGTAACCTTCGTCCTATCTCACACAGGCTCTGCCCTCTACTGGACTCTATGGGTACAGTAGGCAGAGCCCAATGAATGTTCGCTCCCAGGAGGTCTTCTCTGTCCTTTCTCTGTAGGGTGGTGAGTCCCAGCCACACGTGATGTGAGTCCACTGTGGCAAGTGACATCACACACCTTGTAGCAGTAGCAACACCCAGACTGAGGTTATTTAACTGGCCGATGCTGTGGCCCAGTTCTGCTGTGGGTGGGTGGGGGGTGGGGGGTCTAGCAGCCACAGTGATGCCCAACACTTCCAGGTTGTCAGCTACCTCGGCCAGCTTGCTTGTGGACAGGCAGGGGCAGTGAGAGCCCTACACACCCCATTGCCATGGCCATAACCTTCGGGAAATCACAGCAAACTGAAGTCAGAGGTGGATTTCCAGAGGTCAACAATGTTGCAGATACAGACTAGAGGAGGAAGTCATCATCTATCTGCAAAGCCTCAAAGCGTGTCCCTATCCTGCACCAGCAGAGGCTGCGCTTCCTGCTCGCTGACCAGCCAGCTGAGTGACGAATCAGGAGGGCTGTGAGGGCCTCTTCCATGGGTGGGGCACACCGGGACAGCCTGTCTCTGTGTGGCCCTGGAAGGAAATCAGTACCGTGACAGGTGACTTAGTTTTCACTGGCTCCTTCCAGGATGCTTTGACACACTGCCAGGTGTCTGGGAGAGGAGGTGAAACAAAGGTGGGTTGAGCCGGATGAGCCAGGCTGTAAAAGCCTTCATGTAGCCGGCTAGCCAGTTTGGGCGAGACAGGCGGGGGCAGTGAGAGCCCTACACACTCTGCTGCCAAGGCAGTGAACAGTGAAGGCAGAGGTGGATTTCCAAAGGTCAGCAATATTGCAGATACAGATAAGAGGATGAGGTCATCATCTATCTGCAAAGCCCCTGGGACAGTCTCAGCCGTGGCAACTGGCGGCAGCGGCGGCAGCGGGGGACTGGACGAAGCAGGGGACTCATCATCGATGCAGAGACCTATCTCCAGCTCCAGGTCACAGCTGAAAATGGTCCCACCGTTGCTAGCATTGAAACGGAGGTAGTCTTCTGCAATAAAGCAGAGTGGTGGTCCCGACTGAGGAAAAGCAGAAGAGATGTCAATCGGCAGCCCCGAAGAAGACGGGGCACAACGGGCAGGAATAAGTTTGCTGTGACACAATCCGTGGAGAGGTAAGATCAGTAAGCAGATTCGGCGTTGCTGAAGGATGAAAGTGACAGTGAGGTGCTGCCTTATATACGCGCATCCTGATTGGCCGGCTATGTGCACGCAAATTTCAGTAGGCAATTGCGTGCGTGTGATTGGAGGAGAGTATTACCCATAGAGTCCAGTAGAGGGCGGCGCTTGTGTCAGATAGAACAGTCTTGCACAAATCTGTGGAGAGATGTTCTATCATTCTTTACAGATAATTCTTTTCAGCTGATCTTTGCTGGAGGAGTTTTGTTGCTCTATCTTCCTCTTTAAAATACTCTATAGGTGTTTCTTCTTTAAAAACGGTGTGATCTTTGCAGTGTGTTCATGATCATTGTCATGTTGTAAATTCCTCTTCTGCCAACCTTGTTGAGACTGATAGTCATCTTTTCATTCAGTATTTGGGTATACAAACTTGCATTCATAGTGCCATCTATAAATGTCATCTCCCCTACACCTTTTGCGCTCATGCAGCCCCATATCAGCACACTCGCACCTCCATGTTTCACGGTTGGTTCAGGCAATTCCTCACCATGTGGAGCCATGTTGCTTTCGACACTACCCAGGCCAAAACTGAGAAAGTTGTGGTGTTCACAGGTTCTTTTATAACCTTGTTTCAGGCAATTAGTCTCAATTGGAAGTCACAGGTGTAATCATTTTTGTTTCAGTGGTCACAGGTGTACTCACTTTTGTTGCATTGAGGTTGTGCTTTGAGGCCTGTATTTTCATTTTTGTCTAGCTAACCTGTTTGTTTTGAATTACAAATAAGATCAAATACCCTACACTTCACCCTAAAAATATTACAATTATTGTAAGATCATACAATTTTGAATCATTTAACATTTTAGTGATATTGCACAGGGGTGTATTCAGTTTTGTTATATACTGTATATGCACTCACCAAGCACTTTATTAGGAATCTAATCTAATGCAATCTAATGCAATACAACAGCTCTGCCATAAATTCTACTTTTACAAAGCTTATATATTTTCAGTTTTTGTTGACATTGTCAGAAAGGTGATAATTCCACTTTATGTTTATTATTGAGGTCGTAGTGGGTGGTGGTGGTGTACTGGGGTGCATTATATTGAAAAGTGTTCCTAATATTTTGCCACCCTTATGTATGTTAATTGAGTGGACAATATATTAGAAACACTTGTATAAGTTTCATAAAAGTAGAATATATGACAGCTGCTGTATTGGATTGCATCAGATTGCACAGGTGTTCCTAATAAAGTTCTCAGTGAGTGTGTATATACAGTATGATGGTAAGCACATAGCTTGATGCTTCTGTGGTTACTTTTTTTTAAAGAAACCTTTGGGGTTAAATAGCAATAAAGGACAAACAGTAGATAGCACTTTTGGTGAGTGGGATGACAAATATTTGAAGGTTTGTATCTGAGAATTTTACCAGGATTAACCTGACTCCAGTCCCACAAAATGTGCCATTTAAATTTCTATTCTGCAACTGCTGGTTCCAGTTTCATACATATGTATAAGTCTGCTCAGATGTTTGTGAACTCCAATACAAGATAGACAAACACTGAATAACACCTGATCTGACACAGAACAGGTAGTATTTTTGACACACTTTTTTTCACGGTGCTCCACTGTCACACTGACATGTTTTGAGATCAGTGATCACAGTAGAGCGGTAACTTGCAGGAGTAAAATCAGTATTGTTTTGAAGAAGATGATGAAACCCATAAAGAGATGTCTCTACAGTATAATGAGCAGAACTGGAGAGACGCACTGTGCAATATCTCCAGAGCACAGTTAGAGAGCAGGTCCTGTATTCCCTGCTTAGTAATTAACAGACTTGTTGATTATTAACATAAAGCTCCTGAGTCTAATTGTGCAACCTGAAATTTCCATTTGTTTGGCAAACAAGTTGACCCCGCTGAGAGCGACTCACTTGGGCTCGTCAGCTCTTTACGTAAGTTCTGCGTCAGTAATCAGGACTGCAGGGGGTTGGACCAAAATCTGTGTCCAAAACAAATTCTGCTTCTAAACCCCAGTGAATGCAACCTCAGCAGAATATATTTGCAGGCTATCAGGCAGAATGATGAACTTTTGGCAACAAGAGTTTTAGTGAAATATTAAATGACGTGGACAAATGAAACAAGGCTATATTCATTAAAATGAATGAATTAAAAAAAACCTGACATAGTAAAGGTGCAATACAGATTTTACAGAAATGAAAAAAAATCTGAAGCAATTTATGTAATGTGTTTACTGGTCAGTTTCATTATTACAATAATGACACAGGAGATTATGATGGTGACAAACATGACTGAGCAGAAGAACAAACGAAACATGATTATTAGTAAAGTACAGTACAGTTTTTGTGCTTTTTTGTCCTATTTTTGATAAAACTTGATCACAGTTTGACTCACATTATTCAACATACTGAGAAACTGTAAAATGGATTGAAAGAGCAGGACGCAACTTTCAAAGTACAGGCCAAAATAACAATTATGAATGACAGGAGTATTTATTGTCAGAACCAGCTTTCCTTTCATTGACATTAATTGTTACTGGGTTATTTGCTACACAGGTCTATAATCAACAGCATTTAGAGGAAAAACTCCAGTCATGTAAAAGACAAATAGACAAGAATAGAAAGCAAGTGTTCAGGTTAAATTGTAGTTTAAGTTGTTCATACTTTACCATCAGACTTCAGTTGTTAACAGTGTTAACAGTTATCATAGCAATGTACTCACAGTCATGCTCATAACAAGAAATAGAGAAAGTAGAAATAGAGAACATGCTTCTAAATCTTAACTACAGAGAAACTGAACTGAGGCCATTCTCAAAAAATGTCATCCCTGAAGCCATAAACGAGATGACTCAGACATCTTGGAGCAAGACCAGATATGACGTAGTTAAAGTACCTGACTTGAACAAACAACATGACATCAATCTAAAGTACAGCAGTTTCTTTGAAAGCTGGTGAGAGAAAGGATGCAGCTTTGGCCACTTTCATTATTTTAACATATGAGGACACAATGGAGACACACATGATCAAGAAGTTGAACTGATTATAGATCACCTAAAATGATTCTGCCATCTGTAAAAAATAAATGTCTCCAGCAAGCATACCTTATATTTCTTGTAGATGCTAAGGGAGGGATCAAAGATATGATCATGTCGGTGTGACTTTTCCTCTAGTGTTACATTTTTGGTTTTGTGTTTAATGCAGGATGAATCGCCATGACATGGCACGGAGCTGCTAGCGTGATTGTAGTCATTGGCCAGCTCAGTCACCTGACATCAATCCAATTGACCATGTGCTTCCCCCGCTAAAGACCAGACTGAAGACAAAAATGCCTCAAAACAAGCAATAAGTGAAGGTAGCTGCAGAACAGGTGTGCTGATGTCTACGGGTTGTAGACTTCATACAGTCATAGATATTTATATTTATTCTGGGCCACCAAAACTGGGGGACAATGCATAACAATTCCTACATGTTTAATTTTATGTGGTGGTTAACACCCTAAAAGCTGGCAGTGTATATCTGATGTAATAACATAGTTCACACCTCTATAGCATATAGCAGATCAGTGGTAAAAGTTTGGGAAGTTAAAACTTCCCATATATGCTCACTGTATAGACACTATAGTGAATGTCTATTACTGTATACAAGGATTCGTGTTGTACCAACAACCAACACATCAGGTTCTGCAAACTTCACGTAATATCTGTCTCTGTGGGCCTTTTCAGATAAGGCCAAATACGTACATTTGCAGGCAGAGTCAACAGATCAATGTGTTTTACGCAATGAGATGGTGCTGGGGCCTTACAAATACCCACAGGACATGACAGTTGGTAGACGACGAGCAGACTGAAGGGTTTCAAGCAGCGAACAAGACTTTTTCTCTGATTTTACCAAGACAAATTAAACAAATCTGCTGTGAGTGGACAGCAGATTAGTTTAAATTGTGAAAAAAAGAAAGCTCACAGCCAGCAGCAAGTTATTTTAGAGAGATCATTGCAAATACATTCTACATTTGCAACAGATCTAATTTATTTGCAAAATGCAAGCGGTTCGACAGTGTTCAGTGTGCGCCAGCCGTGCTGCTGGAGGACTTCTGCGAAATCAGGCAGACATTTCACTGCTGAGGACCAACAAGAGTGTGCTCAGAAGAGGAGCAGCCTGCACTCGTCTGCTAAGGTAGGTTATGGATATTGATGTTACGTTACATTGAGTACATTTTCATCTTTTTGATCATAAGAGTGAAGAGTTTTCATAGGACTGTCCCAGTTGTACACATCAGTACTTTTGCACACTTATTACTAGCCATCCATTCATTTGCAGTGCAAATGAATGGATGGCTGAAAGGTGAACAATTTTAGGGTGCATGCAGTTATTCACTTGTGATTTTGTCATTCTTCCTGTGAAAACTGGGACATAAAAAATGTCTGTATCAACTTTAGGTTTGACTTCTCAAACATCACCTAAATTAAAATTTTATCATTTTAACTCACAGCACTACAAAACTTTGAACTATTGTTCATGACTGTGATAACCTTATGCTTATAACCTGTCCTAATTTTTCTCCAGCAGTTCTGAGAGTGTCCTCTTCAGCAGCAGGAATCTTGGAGTCCAGAAGTTGGGGGAATGGAAAGATACTGCACACACAAGCACAGCACCTTTAAGTGTTGGCCGCGGGCTTTGTGCTGTCCCCTTTACACAGGTGGGCGAGTATATAATAAACGTGCACCAGTACAATGCACTGCAACTGCACAAATTATTTTCCTGTTCTTTCATACGTTGTGCATATAAATTGAAGGATGGAGTGAAAATGCTGACTTTTTCTCCTCTATTTGTAGCAAGTGGAAAATCTCTCTCATGACTCCCTGATCAAAAGAGCAGCCTCAGTGGTCACAGACAGTTCAAGTACTTTCCTCTCTCAGGCCACCTTGGCTCTCATAGATGCCCTCACAGACTATTCAAAGGTAGGTTTGAATCTCATGTGAAACATTTTATCCACGTATTAGGATTACCAACTGTAGTCGTAGAGTTTCATTTATCATTGAGAAGAAAATGGTTGTATTAGAGGGTACATCACCACAATTCTGACTGATAAAAACAAAACTACTGTCAAGTTATTGTTTAAAAATTGCCCTGTACTGTCTCTGACTGTATGTCTTCCCTTTGTTTGCTAACAGGCTGTGCACACACGTGTTGCCCTCCAAAGACGGTATTTGGCCTCATTTGGAAAACTGACCCCAGCAGAGGAGGACTCCCTCCGGCAGGTGATCAATGGCCAGCGAGCTGAGGTTAGTCTGTGCTTTGCTCTTTGGAGAAAAATTGTTTAAAACTAGCATTCAGTTTCTCCTATCAAACTCATCAATTTAGGAAAATAGATTATTGAGTTTGTCTTGTCTCTTTGCCCTGACAGGCTAGTGACAGACTGGATGAATGCAAACGTTTTGAGTCGACCTGGATCAATGCTGTCAACTTGTGTAAAATGGCAGCTGAGGCAGCGTACACGTCAGGTGAGTAGAACATGTGCCTGAACAGTTAAATAAATCAACTGAACTGAACAATAATTATAATTTCTGGTGACAGATATAAGTAACTTTTCAGCTGGATTTCCTGAGGCATGATTTAATGCTGAATACTGTAGCATTTAGGAATAGTGTCGCTGTCAGTGTTACATTTTAAAAAGTGTACAGATCATTTGCTGTCACTCAGATGGGCTTTATTTAAAACAAAATGGACAGGAGTGCTTTCTTAAATTCAACATCTACTCAAATAGTTTGACTAAATGTGTGTTTGCATTTGTCTGTTCCCAGGAGCTGAGCAGGCATCCATCACGGTGAGGACGAATATTCAGGTGGCCCAGTCCCAGGTGGAGGAGGCACAGAAAATGTCAGCGGATGCAGATAAGAAGTTGGCTGAGACAAAAGTAGAAGAGATCCAAAGAATGGCAGAATATGCTGCCTCCCTAGAGGATAGTGAGGAGCTTGAGGTGCACGAGGCTTATCTGCGGGAGGATTAAGACAAAGACAGAGATATTGGAAAACTGGAACAAAATAAGTTAAAAAGTTATGTTAAAGTGCTGTTGATTTCATAGTAACACGGATTCACCTTCAAAAGCTTTGAGCTTTCTACAATGTATTATTTCCCTATTATGTCTCTTCCTTTTTGAGCCTGTAGGATGTTTTACACACACAAAAAAATCTAATTTTGAGAAGGGAATCAAATAAATTGCTAACAATTTGTAATTCTTTACTGCATCAATCATTATTTAAGACTATTTATTTGATTAGTGAAGACTTTTGGAGCTTCTGGAAAATTATTATCAAATCTCCAGTATATATTGGCTCACAATGTTGTTTGTTGTATGTTTGGTTGTAACAAAGACAGTTCTCCTTCCTTTTTTTTTTTATAAAACTATTGTTTGCATTGTTTTTCATTGTTCAGATTATAATAACAAATAAAATATGTATTTGATTCAATACAGTATATATGTGTCAATGGTGTCTTGTTTGTTGCAATATCATGTAATCCTAAATTACTGTAATGTGGCTCCTACAACTGAACAGCCACCTCACAGCAAGAAGGGCCTGAATCCATGTCATCTCTACCTTTAAAGGGTTGCCTGAAGATGAATAACTTGAGTGAAAGCAGCATTAATGTAATTGTACATAAAGCATAATCTGCGACAAGCCGTGCAAAAATCCAATAATAAAAACATTATTTGGGTTCAGATAAGGCTGGCAGCAAGAATGGAGTAGTGAGGGTAGATGAAAGTTTTTCTCTGGAGATATTTCTCTAAACACACGTTTATTGTTTCTGATTTATATGAAAAGCCAATAAAACTTTGGTTAAAAAAGCACTCATGTCACATATGAGTCATTTGGCTATTTATTATCAGTACATGTCATAAATTGGGTTTAAATGCTACAAGGGGTCTATAATCACCATTACATGTAACTTGACATACAGGACAGCAACAACTTCACTTCAAATGAACAATGATGCAAGAATACAAAAGCAGTGCATTAATTGTCACTTAAATTGTTTAATGGCTGTTGTACTATTCTATGTGGGGTTAATATTTGTGCAATCATCATAGCAATGTAATCACAATCATGCTCATCACGATGAACTGAATAAGAAGTAGAACTTTTTTAAAACAAGAGAAAGTAAATTAAAGCTAAGCTCAAACAATATTTCTTATTTTATACAAGCTAAAGAAAGCACAGCTTTTCAGCTTTTCACCCCTGAGGCCATAAATTAGAGGACTCAGGCATCTTGGAGCAAGACTGAACATTATGTAATTATCTGACATTAACAAATAACGTGAAGTAAATCTGAAGTACAGCAGTTTCTATGAAAGGGCACCACAGCTGGATGAGACAGAGGAGCAGCTGGAAAGCTGGAAGAACCACCGTCCTGAGCCCTTTCCATGTTGACTTTTTATTCTCTCCTGATGCAGCTTTGGCCACTTTCATTATTTTAACATAAGAGAACACAATGGTGATACACATTATAAAGGAGTAGAACTGACTTAAAGTTGACAAAAGGTTATTCTGCCATCTCTAAACAAGGAATATCTCAATAGAGCAGAAGCTAAGAGAGGCTGATTCAAAGAAGGTGGAGAGAATAATCATGCAGCGCATAGAGATAGTAATTAAAACTGATGGCCTTAACATATTGCTGAGTTATCAAGGACACTTTCGTGTTTATTTGTTGAAAATTTTAAAAATATCATCAAAAGAATTCAATTCATTCCTGAAGCATTCTAAAATCTATGTTTTTTATTCATCATCAAACAGTTACATAAAATAACACAAATAACATAACAGCTCAGATAACTATACACAACATCCAACTACGTGGTTTCACCAACAGCAGCATCCATGTATATTTTTATAATAACAATTTATCAAATGACAATGTGTAATGTCAAAGTTGTCACTCTCACAGCTGTTGTTTTCCATAGCAGCAGGCAGCTGTTTTCAGGGAAAAAGGACCTAAACAGACACAGTTAGCGACTAGCTGGGGAACATAGTGGAGCATGTAGCAGCTAAAAAGCCAGATATTTCTCCTGGAGTTGATTTGGTGATTTGTTTATCTGATTGATAAGAGAGCCTAAGCTTTCTAGAGACCTTTTAAATCTTTTCACACAATTAATAGAGAGCTGAGAGCGGATTTGCAAAATCAAAACACATATGTTACAACTTTCTTTGATCTCCAATTTTTTTTTCTCCTAGTATACTGTACCAAAGACTGATAAATTTGAAATACATACACAATTTATTTACCAGTGTAGAAACATGATTCGCTAGTAATCTGAATATTGTAACATGCCTTGTAACAAGTCAGTGATATTTGGGGTTGTTTATAATTTGTTTAATGCAGTTTATTTAATACAGAAAATATTGCCCAGGTATAAAGTACAGTAGCAAATATGCAAATGGTGATGTTGCAAAACTCAGGTTTATATGTAGGTAAAATGTTCATGCAAATGAGATTTTCTTCATTTAAAGGGATCATATATTGCCCTTGAACTTTGCAGCAGATGTTGATTATCGCAATTAAAATCAAAATTGGTAAATTGGGTCAGACATATTTACAAAAAGTCAATATGATCTACAATGTATAATGATGACAATATCAATAAATTTTAGCATTTAAAGAAAAATGACCTCAGTAGCAACAGATCACGTCACCAATTTGTCAAAATTAACAAAACAAATCTGCATGTTGTTTTTTGCGCAGAGAAATCCAAAAGTATTGTATTTCCATGCAAGAAAAAACTTTTCATCCCTGAGGCCATAAATGAGAGGACTCAGACATCTTGGAGCAAGATTAAACATTGTGTAATTAAAGTACCTGACATTAATATACAACATCAAATCAATCTGGAACACAGCAATTTCTATGAAAGGGCACCACAGCTGGATTAGACAGAGGAGCAGCTGGAAAGCATGAAGAACCACTGTCCTGAGCCCTTTCCATGTTGACTTTTTATTCTCTCCTGATGCAGCTTTGGCCACTTTCATTATTTTAACATAAGAGAACACAATGGTGATGCACATTATTAAGAAATAGCACTGATATAAAGCTAATTTAACATGATCATGCCATCGGAGAAAGACAAATGTATCCATAGAGCATATCTTGTATTGAGTATACAAGCTACGGGAGGCTGATGCAAAGAAGATGGAGAGAACAACAGTGAGTGGTATAGAGCTGAGGCCGTGAATGATGAGGATGCACTGCAGAGCCCTGCGTGTAGAGCACAGCTCTGCATACCTCAGGGGCATGCAAATGGCCACAAAGCGCTCCAGGGTCATAGCTGTCAGAGTAACTGGTGTGACAAATGTGTAAAGAACCAAAAAAATATACATAATGACACACATGCCAATCTTCATGGTAAAACGAAAATAGCTCAAAATGAGCAGCATATCAGACATAATTAATATCAAGCTATCAGAAAGCAGTGTAACTGCAAATAAGATATAGCGCATGGTTGTGTAGAAGAAATGCTTGGAAAAAAAGGTCACAATAAGCGACAAGTTGATGCAAAGGAAGATTACCACCAGAACCTGCACTATAATGACCTGGCCATTGATCTGACGCTGCAAGTATGCACCACCAAACGATGAGTTATCAGTCATACTAAAATGTTTTAGGCACAACCAAAAGTCAGCTGATCTATCTTATAATAACAATATCACAGTCTTATTACATGAAGACAAACGTTAAGTCCAATGTTCTTTGAAATCATTAGGTGCTGGTTCAAGTACAGATGAAAGACAAAAATTAAACCTTCCCTGCAGTAACATGGAATTGTGGCCCACATTCAAAGAGTAATGGCTTCAGCTGAGCTCTGTTCAGGCAGTGCAGGAAGACTTTATAGGAGTGACTAGAACATACCAGAATAACACCAAATGAAACTTTGCTCACCCCAGTGTCATCACTGCCCCTTACTACTAGTATCACTAATTGGCTGTTCATAGTTAGAAACTAAAAGTCTCTAGAGTGACCTCAGTAATTAGGCTCCTCTACAGAATTATTATACAAGAGCTTTTTGACTTTCATACAAGAGATCAGAGTTCTTGTCCCACACCAGACCTATAGGAAATGTTTGGGTTTTTTTTACTACAATCTAACTGAGAATTTCATTTTATCATGCCCAATAGAAAAGCCTCACAATGTAAAACAGCTAGCTATATATTTACACATCTCAGCAGGCTTCTCGGAATTATAAATATTTAATTGTGGATTCCCTGTTTAAATCAATGCAGTGAACAATGTAATGAATGTGTTATGGTCATCATCACTGTCTGTTTGTAAGGTATGCAGACGCCTGAGCAAAGCAGCTAAATATGGCCTGCAAACAAAACCATGATGAAGGAGCCTCCAGAGAAGAAATACTTTTATACATTGGATGAAAAGCAATAATATTCTGAGTTGATAATAGTTGAATTCACCCTTTGTTGTTGGATGGATTTTTTCCTAATTTAGTGGTGGTGGGCAGGTGTCACTCTTAAGTGATTGTGCAAAATGAAACTGCATTGTGACATTCATCTGAAGTTAACATAAAGCTTCAGCAGCTGTCTGAGTGACCAAAATCTATTAGGTTTGTGCTGGTAGTCAGTCGTAGCTTTACTGTCTGTGTTGTGTCCTGGCACCAAACACAGGCAGCATCTACCACATGCAGAAGTACCTTAAAGTGAAACGCCACCGACAGCCGCAAGATGCTGGCTCCAAAAAATCACTGGTTCCAACTGACTCCCATTCAAAAAGCGTCAACTTCTCTCTAGAAATACTAATTCAGTCACTTTTTTTCAATGAGTCATTATGGCCTCAATCGCTAAATTCGGGTTCTCTAATAAGTATGCTGGTGGTCATTTTGGAAATCATCGTTCCATTACTAAGATTTGAAACTTATACTAGGCTCAAGTGCACCGCTCGGTGTTCCCAGTAAGGTAGTGTTCAGTCAGAGGTTGTGGGGCATGTTTCCAGAACGTGAAATCCAACACCCTGCACTCCTTACTTGGAAGGTCCTGGTTCCAAACAGAAAAGATGGTGTCGACCATAAGCAGTGACTCTGGTCTAGCTTGGTAACCTCAGGATTTCATGTATAGTATAATCTTTACATGTTGTAGTCATTCTGCAGTCTACAGCTGAGTGAAACCACTGGTTGAGAGTCATTTTAAGTCTGTAGTGGTAATAAAAAGGTTGGGTGAGCCCAGCCTCACCTCATATACTCTATTGTGGGCCTGTGAGGTCCATGATGGATGGAAAGATGTATCATTCATGTGTACCTCTAGCTATTTCTCTCTCAAGCAGCTTGCAAATTTACCATTATGAATGGATTTTAATTATTTTAAATCATAACACATTTAAGCCTCTCATTCTACTACTCTTACACGTCCTCCCAGTATGTTGTACCAAAATGAATGAAATACATCAGATCATGCTGATTAAACTGTCCAAAGGGCTGCACATGGAGAGGACCTCTGCAAAAGCAAGTGATTTGTATCAGTAGTGAGAAGAGAGGGGTCGTTTAAGAGTACTGGCTCACCAATATGCCAGTAATGTTATGCAAGGCTGTTTTTAAATGCTCCAACAGCCTATGCGATAGAAAGGTGGTTTTGGTGCAATATTGCCTTCCTGGCAGAAAATGTAATAACACTTTCTGCTCCTGAACCTTCATGAGAGGGGCACATTGTTAGAAAAAACAACTCAAAGAGCAGTGGATTCATGGAGCTGGAGGCTGCACTATGATGAAACAGACACACATGCAAAATAGGCAGCATACGAGTGTTTATTTTCAAGATAGTTTTCATTGTAACAAGTAAATGATATCTAATTAAAAGCAATTTAGGGATGAAAAGCAAGAGATTGTGTTGGTCAGTGTAATAAACTGTTAGTAAATGTACAGGGAATGGGCTGGGACAGTGTAATCACACCCATGTTCATGAATAGAAAATGTAAACATCCCCAAAAACATGTATGATTTTCTATCATTTTTGTTGTTGTTGCAATAGGATTCATTGAATCATATTTCCATAAAATGGCATCATATATAAAGCTAGAAACAAATGCAAAATATGTTATTTTAGTAGCAAAATATCACAATTATTAATTTGTCAAGCAAATTAAATCTGATGATTGTTTCTTATACAAGCCACAGAGAGCATAGTATTTCAGTGCATGAAAGAACATTTCATCCCTGAGGCCATAAATGAGAGGACTCAGACATCTTGGAGCAAGAATAAAAGTAATGTAGGTAAAGTATCTGACATTAACAAACAACATGAAATCAATCTGAAGTACAGCAGATTCTATGAGAGGGCACCACAGCTGGATGAGACAGAGGAGCAGCTGGAAAGCATGAAGAACCACCGTCCTGAGCCCTTTCCATGTTGACTTTTTATTCTCTCCTGATGCAGCTTTGGCCACTTTCATTATTTTAACATAAGAGAACACAATGATGATGCACATGATCAAGAAGTAGAACTGACTTATAGCTGGTCTAAAATGACTGTGCCAACTACGCAAAACAAACATCTCCACAGAGCATATTCTGTCCTGGGTGTAGAAGCTGTGGGTAGCAGATGCAAAAAAGATGGAGAGAATAAAAATACAGGGTATAGAGCTGAGGCCGTGAATGATGAGGATGCCCTGCAGAGCGCTGCGTGTAGAGCACAGCTCTGCATGCCTCAGGGGCATGCAAATGGCCACAAAGCGCTCCAGGGTCATAGCTGTCAGAGTAACTGGTGTGACAAAAGTGTAAAGAACCACAAAAATAGATATAAAGACACACATGCCAATCTTCATGGTAAAACGAAAATAGCTCAAAATGAGCAGCATATCAGACATAATTAATATCAAGCTATCAGACAGCAGTGTAACAGCAAATAAGATATAGCGCATGGTTGTGTAGAAGAAATGCTTGGAAAAAAAGGTCACAATGAGCAACAAGTTGATGCAAAGGAAGATTACCACCAGAACCTGCACTATAATGACCTGGCCATTAATCTGACGCTGCAAGTATGCACCACCAAACGATGAGTTATCAGTCATACTAAAATGTTTTAGGCACGACCAAAAGTCAGCTGATCTATCTTATAACAACAATATCACAGTCTTATTACATGAAGGCAAACGTTAAGTCCAATGTTCTTTGAAATCATTAGATGCTGGTTCAAGTACAGATGAAAGACAAAATTAAACCTTCCCTGCAGTAACATGGAATTGTGGCCCACATTCAAAGAGTAATGGCTTCAACTGCACTCTGTTCAGGCAGTGCAGGAAGACTTTATAGGAGTGACTAGAATATATCAGAATAACACCAAATGAAACTTTGCTCACCTCAGTGTCATCACTGCCCCTTACTACTAGTATCACTAATTGGCTGTCCATAGTTAGAAAACTAAAAGTCTCAAGAGTGACCTCAGTAATTAGGCTCCTCTACAGAATTATTATACAAGAGCTTTTTGACTTTCATGCAAGAGATCAGAGTTCTTGTCCCACACCAGACCTATAGGAAATGTTTGGTTTTTTACTACAATCTAACTGAGAATTTCATTTTATCATGCCCAATAGAAAAGCCTCACAATGTAAAACAGCTAGCTATATATTTACACATCTCAGCAGGCCTCTCGGAATTATAAATATCTAATTGTGGATTGCCTGTTTAAATCAATGCAGTGAACAATGTAATGAATGTGTTGTGGTCATCATCACTGTCTGTTTGTAAGGTACACAGACGCCTGAGCAAACCAGCTAAATATGGCCTGCAAACAAAACCATGATGAAGGAGCCTCCAGAGAAGAAACACTTTTATACATTGGATGAAAAGCAATAATATTCTGAGTTGATAATAGTTGAATTCACCCTTTGTTGTTGGAAGGATTTTTTCCTAATTTAGTGGTGGTGGGCAGGTGTCACACTTAAGAGATTGTGCAAAATGAAACTGCATTGTGACGTTCATCTGAGGTTAACATAAAGCTTCAGCAGCTGTCTGAGTGACCAAAATCTATTAGGTTTGTGCTGGTAGTCAGTCGTAGCTTTACTGTCTGTGTCGTGTCCTGGCACCAAACACAGGCAGCATCTACCACATGCAGAAGTACCTTAAAGTGAAAAGCCACCGACAGCCGCTAGATGCTGGCTCCAAAAAATCCCTGGTTCCAACTGACTCCCATTCAAAAAGCGTCAACTTCTCTCTAGAAATACTAATTCAGTCACTTTTTTTCAATGAGTCATTATGGCCTCAATTGCTAAATTCGGGTTCTCTAATAAGTGTGCTGGTGGTCATTTTGGAAATCATCGTTCCATTAATAAGATTTGAAACTTATACTAGGCTCAAGTGCACCACTCGGTGTTCCCAGTAAGGTAGTGTTCAGTTAGAGGTGGTGGGGCATGTTTCCAGAACGTGAAATCCAACACCCTGCACTCCTTACTTGGAAGGTCCAGGTTCCAAGCAGAAAAGATGGTGTCGACCATAAGCAGTGACTCTGGTCTAGCTTGGTAACCTCAGGATTTCATGTATAGTATAATCTTTACATGTTGTAGTCATTCTGCAGTCTACAGCTGAGTGAAACCACTGGTTGAGAGTCATTTTAAGTCTGTAATGGTAATAAAAAGGTTGGGTGAGCCCAGCCTCACCTCATATACTCTATTGTGGGCCTGTGAGGTCCATGATGGATGGAAAGATGTATCATTCACGTGAACCTCTAGCTATTTCTCTCTCAAGCAGCTTGCAAAATTACCATTATGAATGGATTTTAATTATTTGAAATCATAACACATTTAAGCCTCTCATTCTACTACTCTTACACGTCCTCCCAGTATGTTGTACCAAAATGAATGAAATACATCAGATCATGCTGAGTAAACTGTCCAAAGGTCTGCACATGGAGAGGACCTCTGCAAAAGCAAGTGATTTGTATCAGTCGTGAGAAGAGAGGGGTCGTTTAAGAGTACTGGCTCACCAATATGCCAGTAATGTTATGCAAGGCTGTTTTTAAATGCTCCAACAGCCTATGTGATAGAAAGGTGTTTTTGGTGCAATATTGCCTTCCTGGCAGAAAATGTAATAACACTTTCTGCTCCTGAACCTTCATGAGAGGGGCACATTGTTAGAAAAAACAACTCAAAGAGCAGTGGATTCATGGAGCTGGAGGCTGCACTATGATGAAACAGACACACATGCAAAATAGGCAGCATACGAGTGTTTATTTTCAAGATAGTTTTCATTGTAACAAGTAAATGATATCTAATTAAAAGCAATTTAGGGATGAAAAGCAAGAGATTGTGTTGGTCAGTGTAATATACTGTTAGTAAATGTACGGGGAATGGGCTGGGACAGTGTAATCACACCCATGTTCATGAATAGAAAATGTAAACATCCCCCAAAAAACATGTATGATTTTCTATCATTTTTGTTGTTGCAACAGGATTCATTGAATCATATTTCCATAAAATAACATCATATATAAAGCTAGAAACAAATGCAAAATATGTTATTTTAGTAGCAAATATAATAATAATAATAATTATTATTATTATAACTGTATTTGTATAGCACCTTTTATACAAGAAATGCAGCTCAAAGTGCTTTACAACCAAAAAAATTGCATGCACCAAGTGCTTTACATGAAAAGGAAATAAAGAAACATAAAAGCATGTCAGAAAAACATTGATGTAACATCATGACTTTAACTTGTTGAGCAAAATAAATCTGATGATTGTTTCTTATACAAGCCACAGAGAGCATAATATTTCAGTGCATGAAAGAACATTTCATCCCTGAGCCCATAAATGAGAGGACTCAGACATCTCGGAGCAAGAATAAAAGTAATGTAGTTAAAGTATCTGACATTAACAAACAACATGAAATCAATCTGAAGTACAGCAGTTTCTATGAAAGGGCACCACAGCTGGATGAGACAGAGGAGCAGCTGGAAAGCATGAAGAACCACCGTCCTGAGCCCTTTCCATGTTGACTTTTTATTCTCTCCTGATGCAGCTTTGGCCACTTTCATTATTTTAACATAAGAGAACACAATGATGATGCACATGATCAAGAAGTAGAACTGACTTATTGCTGACCTAAGATGACCCTGCCAACTGTGCAAGATGAACATTTCCACAGAGCATATTCTGTCCTGGGTGTAAAAGCTGTGGGTAGCAGATGCAAAGAAGATGGAGAGAATAAAAATACAGGGTATAGAGCTGAGGCCGTGAATAATGAGGATGCACTGCAGAGCGCTGCATGTAGAGCACAGCTCTGCATACCTCAGGGGCATGCAAATGGCCACAAAGCGCTCCAGGGTCATAGCTGTCAGAGTAACTGGTGTGACAAAAGTGTAAAGAACCACAAAAATATACATAATGACACACATGCCAATCTTCATGGTAAAACGAAAATAGCTCAAAATGAGCAGCATATTAGACATAATTAATATCAAGCTATCAGACAGCAGTGTAACAGCAAATAAGATGTAGCGCATGGTTGTGTAGAAGAAATGCTTGGAAAAAAAGGTCACAATGAGCAACAAGTTGATGCAAAGGAAGATTACCACCAGAACCTGCACTATAATGACCTGGCCATTGATCTGACGCTGCAAGTATGCACCACCAAACGATGAGTTATCAGTCATACTAAAATGTTTTAGGCACGACCAAAAGTCAGCTGATCTATCTTATAACAACAATATCACAGTCTTATTACATGAAGGCAAACGTTAAGTCCAATGTTCTTTGAAATCATTAGATGCTGGTTCAAGTACAGATGAAAGACAAAATTAAACCTTCCCTGCAGTAACATGGAATTGTGGCTCTTGACATTCAAAGAGTAATGGCTTCAACTGCACTCTGTTCAGGCAGTGCAGGAAGACTTTATAGGAGTGACTAGAATATATCAGAATAACACCAAATGAAACTTTGCTCACCTCAGTGTCATCACTGCCCCTTACTACTAGTATCACTAATTGGCTGTCCATAGTTAGAAAACTAAAAGTCTCAAGAGTGACCTCAGTAATTAGGCTCCTCTACAGAATTATTATACAAGAGCTTTTTGACTTTCATGCAAGAGATCAGAGTTCTTGTCCCACACCAGACCTATAGGAAATGTTTGGTTTTTTACTACAATCTAACTGAGAATTTCATTTTATCATGCCCAATAGAAAAGCCTCACAATGTAAAACAGCTAGCTATATATTTACACATCTCAGCAGGCCTCTCGGAATTATAAATATCTAATTGTGGATTGCCTGTTTAAATCAATGCAGTGAACAATGTAATGAATGTGTTGTGGTCATCATCACTGTCTGTTTGTAAGGTACACAGACGCCTGAGCAAACCAGCTAAATATGGCCTGCAAACAAAACCATGATGAAGGAGCCTCCAGAGAAGAAACACTTTTATACATTGGATGAAAAGCAATAATATTCTGAGTTGATAATAGTTGAATTCACCCTTTGTTGTTGGAAGGATTTTTTCCTAATTTAGTGGTGGTGGGCAGGTGTCACACTTAAGAGATTGTGCAAAATGAAACTGCATTGTGACGTTCATCTGAGGTTAACATAAAGCTTCAGCAGCTGTCTGAGTGACCAAAATCTATTAGGTTTGTGCTGGTAGTCAGTCGTAGCTTTACTGTCTGTGTCGTGTCCTGGCACCAAACACAGGCAGCATCTACCACATGCAGAAGTACCTTAAAGTGAAAAGCCACCGACAGCCGCTAGATGCTGGCTCCAAAAAATCCCTGGTTCCAACTGACTCCCATTCAAAAAGCGTCAACTTCTCTCTAGAAATACTAATTCAGTCACTTTTTTTCAATGAGTCATTATGGCCTCAATTGCTAAATTCGGGTTCTCTAATAAGTGTGCTGGTGGTCATTTTGGAAATCATCGTTCCATTAATAAGATTTGAAACTTATACTAGGCTCAAGTGCACCACTCGGTGTTCCCAGTAAGGTAGTGTTCAGTTAGAGGTGGTGGGGCATGTTTCCAGAACGTGAAATCCAACACCCTGCACTCCTTACTTGGAAGGTCCTGGTTCCAAACAGAAAAGATGGTGTCGACCATAAGCAGTGACTCTGGTCTAGCTTGGTAACCTCAGGATTTCATGTATAGTATAATCTTTACATGTTGTAGTCATTCTGCAGTCTACAGCTGAGTGAAACCACTGGTTGAGAGTCATTTTAAGTCTGTAATGGTAATAAAAAGGTTGGGTGAGCCCAGCCTCACCTCATATACTCTATTGTGGGCCTGTGAGGTCCATGATGGATGGAAAGATGTATCATTCACGTGAACCTCTAGCTATTTCTCTCTCAAGCAGCTTGCAAAATTACCATTATGAATGGATTTTAATTATTTGAAATCATAACACATTTAAGCCTCTCATTCTACTACTCTTACACGTCCTCCCAGTATGTTGTACCAAAATGAATGAAATACATCAGATCATGCTGAGTAAACTGTCCAAAGGTCTGCACATGGAGAGGACCTCTGCAAAAGCAAGTGATTTGTATCAGTAGTGAGAAGAGAGGGGTCGTTTAAGAGTACTGGCTCACCAATATGCCAGTAATGTTATGCAAGGCTGTTTTTAAATGCTCCAACAGCCTATGTGATAGAAAGGTGGTTTTGGTGCAATATTGCCTTCCTGGCAGAAAATGTAATAACACTTTCTGCTCCTGAACCTTCATGAGAGGGGCACATTGTTAGAAAAAACAACTCAAAGAGCAGTGGATTCATGGAGCTGGAGGCTGCACTATGATGAAACAGACACACATGCAAAATAGGCAGCATACGAGTGTTTATTTTCAAGATAGTTTTCATTGTAACAAGTAAATGATATCTAATTAAAAGCAATTTAGGGATGAAAAGCAAGCGATTGTGTTGGTCAGTGTAATATACTGTTAGTAAATGTACGGGGAATGGGCTGGGACAGTGTAATCACACCCATGTTCATGAATAGAAAATGTAAACATCCCCCAAAAAACATGTATGATTTTCTATCATTTTTGTTGTTGCAACAGGATTCATTGAATCATATTTCCATAAAATAACATCATATATAAAGCTAGAAACAAATGCAAAATATGTTATTTTAGTAGCAAATATAATAATAATAATAATAATAATAATTATTATTATAACTTTATTTGTATAGCACCTTTCATACAAGAAATGCAGCTCAAAGTGCTTTACAACCAAAAAAATTGCATGCACCAAGTGCTTTACATGAAAAGGAAATAAAGAAACATAAAAGCATGTCAGAAAAACATTGATGTAACATCATGACTTTAACTTGTTGAGCAAAATAAATCTGATGATTGTTTCTTATAGAAGCCACAGAGAGCATAATATTTCAGTGCATGAAAGAACATTTCATCCCTGAGCCCATAAATGAGAGGACTCAGACATCTCGGAGCAAGAATAAAAGTAATGTAGTTAAAGTATCTGACATTAATAAACAACATGAAATCAATCTGAAGTACAGCAGCTTCTATGAAAGGGCACCACAGCTGGATGAGACAGAGGAGCAGCTGGAAAGCATGAAGAACCACCGTCCTGAGCCCTTTCCATGTTGACTTTTTATTCTCTCCTGATGCAGCTTTGGCCACTTTCATTATTTTAACATAAGAGAACACAATGATGATGCACATGATCAAGAAGTAGAACTGACTTATTGCTGACCTAAGATGACCCTGCCAACTGTGCAAGATGAACATTTCCACAGAGCATATTCTGTCCTGGGTGTAAAAGCTGTGGGTAGCAGATGCAAAGAAGATGGAGAGAATAAAAATACAGGGTATAGAGCTGAGGCCGTGAATAATGAGGATGCACTGCAGAGCGCTGCATGTAGAGCACAGCTCTGCATACCTCAGGGGCATGCAAATGGCCACAAAGCGCTCCAGGGTCATAGCTGTCAGAGTAACTGGTGTGACAAAAGTGTAAAGAACCACAAAAATATACATAATGACACACATGCCAATCTTCATGGTAAAACGAAAATAGCTCAAAATGAGCAGCATATTAGACATAATTAATATCAAGCTATCAGACAGCAGTGTAACAGCAAATAAGATGTAGCGCATGGTTGTGTAGAAGAAATGCTTGGAAAAAAAGGTCACAATGAGCAACAAGTTGGTGCAAAGGAAGATTACCACCAGAACCTGCACTATAATGACCTGACCATTGATCTGACGCTGCAAGTATGCACCACCAAACGATGAGTTATCAGTCATACTAAAATGTTTTAGGCACAACCAAAAGTCAGCTGATCTATCTTATAACAACAATATCACAGTCTTATTACATGAAGGCAAACGTTAAGTCCAATGTTCTTTGAAGTCATTAGATGCTGGTTCAAGTACAGATGAAAGACAAAAATTAAACCTTCCCTGCAGTAACATGGAATTGTAGCCCACATTCAAAGAGTAATGGCTTCAGCTGAGCTCTGTTCAGGCAGTGCAGGAAGACTTTATAGGAGTGACTAGAATATACCAGAATAACACCAAATGAAACTTTGCTCACCTCAGTGTCATCACTGCCCCTTACTACTAGTATCACTAATTGGCTGTCCATAGTTAGAAGACTAAAAGTCTCTAAAATGACCTCAGTAATTAGGCTCCTGTACTGAATTATTATACAAGAGCTTTTTGACTTTTATGCAAGAGATCAGAGTTCTTGTCCCACACCAGACCTATAGGAAATGTTTGTTTTTTTACTACAATCTAACTGAGAATTTCATTTTATCATGCCCAATAGAAAAGCCTCACAATGTAAAACAGCTAGCTATATATTTACACATCTCAGCAGGCCTCTCGGAATTATAAATATCTAATTGTGGATTGCCTGTTTAAATCAATGCAGTGAACAATGTAATGAATGTGTTGTGGTCATCATCACTGTCTGTTTGTAAGGTATGCAGACGCCTGAGCAAACCAGCTAAATATGGCCTGCAAACAAAACCATGATGAAGGAGCCTCCAGGGAAGAAACACTTTTATACATTGGATGAAAAGCAATAATATTCTGAGTTGATAATAGTTGAATTCACCCTTTGTTGTTGGAAGGATTTTTTTCCTAATTTAGTGGTGGTGGGCAGGTGTCACTCTTAAGTGATTGTGCAAAATGAAACTGCATTGTGACATTCATCTGAAGTTAACATAAAGCTTCAGCAGCTGTCTGAGTGACCAAAATCTATTAGGTTTGTGCTGGTAGTCAGTCGTAGCTTTACTCTCTGTGTCGTGTCCTGGCACCAAACACAAGCAGCATCTACCACATGCAGAAGTACCTTAAAGTGAAAAGCCACCGACAGCCGCTAGATGCTGGCTCCAAAAAATCCCTGGTTCCAACTGACTCCCATTCAAAAAGCGTCAACTTCTCTCTAGAAATACTAATTCAGTCACTTTTTTTCAATGAGTCATTATGGCCTCAATTGCTAAATTCGGGTTCTCTAATAAGTGTGCTGGTGGTCATTTTGGAAATCATCGTTCCATTAATAAGATTTGAAACTTATACTAGGCTCAAGTGCACCACTCGGTGTTCCCAGTAAGGTAGTGTTCAGTTAGAGGTGGTGGGGCATGTTTCCAGAACGTGAAATCCAACACCCTGCACTCCTTACTTGGAAGGTCCTGGTTCCAAACAGAAAAGATGGTGTCGACCATAAGCAGTGACTCTGGTCTAGCTTGGTAACCTCAGGATTTCATGTATAGTATAATCTTTACATGTTGTAGTCATTCTGCAGTCTACAGCTGAGTGAAACCACTGGTTGAGAGTCATTTTAAGTCTGTAATGGTAATAAAAAGGTTGGGTGAGCCCAGCCTCACCTCATATACTCTATTGTGGGCCTGTGAGGTCCATGATGGATGGAAAGATGTATCATTCACGTGAACCTCTAGCTATTTCTCTCTCAAGCAGCTTGCAAAATTACCATTATGAATGGATTTTAATTATTTGAAATCATAACACATTTAAGCCTCTCATTCTACTACTCTTACACGTCCTCCCAGTATGTTGTACCAAAATGAATGAAATACATCAGATCATGCTGAGTAAACTGTCCAAAGGTCTGCACATGGAGAGGACCTCTGCAAAAGCAAGTGATTTGTATCAGTAGTGAGAAGAGAGGGGTCGTTTAAGAGTACTGGCTCACCAATATGCCAGTAATGTTATGCAAGGCTGTTTTTAAATGCTCCAACAGCCTATGTGATAGAAAGGTGGTTTTGGTGTAATATTGCCTTCCTGGCAGAAAATGTAATAACACTTTCTGCTCCTGAACCTTCATGAGAGGGGCACATTGTTAGAAAAAACAACTCAAGGAGCAGTGGATTCATGGAGCTGGAGGCTGCACTATGATGAAACAGACACACATACAAAATAGGCAGCATACGAGTGTTTATTTTCAAGATAGTTTTCATTGTAACAAGTAAATGGTATCTAATTAAAAGCAATTTAGGGATGAAAAGCAAGAGATTGTGTTGGTCAGTGTAATATACTGTTAGTAAATGTACAGGGAATGGGCTGGGACAATGTAATCACACCCATGTTCATGAATAGAAAATGTAAACATCCCCAAAAACATGTATGATTTTCTATCATTTTTGTTGTTGTTGCAATGGGATTCATTGAATCATGTTTCCATAAAATGGCATCATATATAAAGCTAGAAACAAATGCAAAATATATTATTTTAGTAGCAAAATATCACAATTATTAATTTGTCAAGCAAATTAAATCTGATGATTGTTTCTTATAGAAGCCACAGAGAGCATAGTATTTCAGTGAATTAAATAACATTTCATCCCTGAGGCCATAAATGAGAGGACTCAGACATCTTGGAGCAAGATAAAAAGTAATGTAGGTAAAGTATCTGACATTAACAAACAACATGAAATCAATCTGAAGTACAGCAGCTTCTATGAAAGGGCACCACAGCTGGATGAGACAGAGGAGCAGCTGGAAAGCATGAAGAACCACCGTCCTGAGCCCTTTCCATGTTGACTTTTTATTCTCTCCTGATGCAGCTTTGGCCACTTTCATTATTTTAACATAAGAGAACACAACGGTGATGCACATGATCAAGAAGTAGAGTTGACTTACAGCTGACCTAAAATGACTGTGCCAACTACGCAAAAAGAATATCTCCATAGCGCATATTCTGTCCTGGGTGTAGAAGCTGTGGGTAGCAGATGCAAAGAAGATGGAGAGAATAAAAATACAGGGTATAGAGCTGAGGCCGTGAATGATGAGGAGGCATTGCAGAGCGCTGCGTGTAGAGCACAGCTCTGCATGCCTCAGGGGCATGCAAATGGCCACAAAGCGCTCCAGGGTCATAGCCGTTAGAGTAACTGGTGTGACAAAAGTGCAAAAAACCAAAAAAATAGATATAATGACACACATGCCAATCTTCATGGTAAAACGAAAATAGCTCAAAATGAGCAGCATATCAGACATAATTAATATCAAGCTATCAGACAGCAGTGTAACAGCAAATAAGATATAGCGCATGGTTGTGTAGAAGAAATGCTTGGAAAAAAAGGTCACAATGAGCAACAAGTTGATGCAAAGGAAGATTACCACCAGAACCTGCACTATAATGACCTGGCCATTAATCTGACGTTGCAAGTATGCACCACCAAACGATGAGTTATCAGTCATACTAAAATGTTTTAGGCACAACCAAAAGTCAGCTGATCTATCTTATAATAACAATATCACAGTCTTATTACATGAAGGCAAACGTTAAGTCCAATGTTCTTTGAAATCATTAGATGCTGGTTCAAGTACAGACAAAAGACAAAAATGAAACCTTCCCTGCAGTAACATGGAATTGTGGCTCTTGACATTCAAAGAGTAATGGCTTCAGCTGAGCTCTGTTCAGGCAGTGCAGGAAGACTTTATAGGAGTGACTAGAACATACCAGAATAACACCAAATGAAACTTTGCTCACCCCAGTGTCATCACTGCCCCCCTTACTACTAGTATCACTAATTGGCTGTCCATAGTTAGAAGACTAAAAGTCTCTAGAGTGACCTCAGTAATTAGGCTCCTCTACAGAATTATTATACAAGAGCTTTTTGACTTTCATGCAAGAGATCAGAGTTCTTGTCCCACACCAGACCTATAGGAAATGTTTGTTTTTTTTACTACAATCTAACTGAGAATTTCATTTTATCATGCCCAATAGAAAAGCCTCACAATGTAAAACAGCTAGCTATATATTTACACATCTCAGCAGGCCTCGCGAAATTATAAATATTTAATTGTGTTCCTGTTTAAATCAATGCAGTGAACAATGTAATGAATGTGTTATGGTCATCATCACTGTCTGTTTGTAAGGTATGCAGACGCCTGAGCAAACCAGCTAAATATGGCCTGCAAACAAAACCATGATGAAGGAGCCTCCAGGGAAGAAACACTTTTATACATTGGATAAAAAGCAATAATATTCTGAGTTTATAATAGTTGAATTCACCCTTTGTTTTTGGAAGGATTTTTTCCTAATTTAGTGGTGGTGGGCAGGTGTCACACTTAAGAGATTGTGCAAAATGAAACTGCATTGTGACATTCATCTGAGGTTAACATAAAGCTTCAGCAGCTGTCTGAGTGACCAAAATCTATTAGGTTTGTGCTGGTAGTCAGTCGTAGCTTTACTGTCTGTGTCTAGTCCTGGCACCAAACACAGGCAGCATCTACCACATGCAGAAGTACCTTAAAGTGAAAAGCCACCGACAGCCGCTAGATGCTGGCTCCAAAAAATCCCTGGTTCCAACTGACTCCCATTCAAAAAGCGTCAACTTCTCTCTAGAATTACTAATTCAATCACTTTTTTCAATGAGTCATTATGGCCTCAATCGCTAAATTTGGGTCCTCTAATAAGTGTGCTGGTGGTCATTTTGGAAATCATCGTTCCATTAATAAGATTTGAAGACTTATAGTAGGCTCAAGTGCACCGCTCGGTGTTCCCAGTAAGGTAGTGTTCAGTCAGAGGTGGTGGGGCATGTTTCCAGAACGTGAAATCCAACACCCTGCACTCCTTACTTGGAAGGTCCAGGTTCCAAACAGAAAAGATGGTGTCGACCATAAGCAGTGACTCTGGTCTAGCTTGGTAACCTCAGGATTTCATGTATAGTATAATCTTTACATGTTGTAGTCATTCTGCAGTCTACAGCTGAGTGAAACCACTGGTTGAGAGTCATTTTAAGTCTGTAGTGGTAATAAAAAGGTTGGGTGAGCCCAGCCTCACCTCATATACTCTATTGTGGGCCTGTGAGGTCCATGATGGATGGAAAGATGCATCATTCATGTGTACCTCTAGCTATTTCTCTCTCAAGCAGCTTGCAAATTTACCATTATGAATGGATTTTGATTATTTTAAATCATAACACATTTAAGCCTCTCATTCTACTACTCTTACACGTCCTCCCAGTATGTTGTACTAAAATGAATGAAATACATCAGATCATGCTGAGTAAACTGTCCAAAGGTCTGCACATGGAGAGGACCTCTGCAAAAGCAAGTGATTTGTATCAGTCGTGAGAAGAGAGGGGTCGTGTAAGAGTACTGGCTTACCAATATGCCAGTAATGTTATGCAAGGCTGTTTTAAATGCTCCAACAGCCTATGTGATAGAAAGGTGGTTTTGGTGCAATATTGCCTTCCTGGCAGAAAATGTAATAACACTTTCTGTTCCTGGACCTTCGTGAAAGGGGCACATTGTTAGAAAAAACAACTCAAAGAGCAGTGGATTCATGGAGCTGGAGGCTGCACTATGATGAAACAGACACACATGCAAAATAGGCAGCATACGAGTGTTTATTTTCAAGACAGTCCTCATTGTAACAGGTGAATGATATCTAATTAAAAGCAATTTAGGGATGAAAAGCAAATATAATAATAATAATAATAATAATAATAATAACCAAAAAATTGCATGCACCAAGTGTTTTACATGAAAAGGAAATAAAGAAACATAAAAGCATGTCAAAAAAACATTGATGTAACATCATGACTTCAATTTGTCGAGCAAAATAAATCTGATGATTGTTTCTTATACAAGCCACAGAGAACATAGTATTTCAGTGCATGAAAGAACATTTCATCCCTGAGCCCATAAATGAGAGGACTCAGACATCTCGGAGCAAGAATAAAAGTAATGTAGTTAAAGTATCTGACATTAATAAACAACATGAAATCAATCTGAAGTACAGCAGCTTCTATGAAAGGGCACCACAGCTGGATGAGACAGAGGAGCAGCTGGAAAGCATGAAGAACCACCGTCCTGAGCCCTTTCCATGTTGACTTTTTATTCTCTCCTGATGCAGCTTTGGCCACTTTCATTATTTTAACATAAGAGAACACAATAGTGATACACATGATCAAGAAGTAGAACTGACTTATTGCTGACCTAAGATGACCCTGCCAACTGCGCAAGATGAACATTTCCACAGAGCATATTCTGTCCTGGGTGTAAAAGCTGTGGGTAGCAGATGCAAAGAAGATGGAGAGAATAAAAATACAGGGTATAGAGCTGAGGCCGTGAATAATGAGGATGCTTTGCATTGTGCTGTGTGTGGAGCACAGCTCTGCATGCCGCAGGGGCATGCAAATGGCCACATATCGCTCCAGGGTCATTGCTGTCAGAGTAACTGGTGTGACAAAAGTGTACAGAGACAAAACAATATATATAATAAGACACAACCACATCTGTATGGTAAAACTGAAATAGCTTAAGATGAGCAGGGTATTAGTCATGATTAGAATCAGACAATCAGACAGTAATGTATTAGCAAATAAAATGTAGCGCATGGTTGTGTAGAAGAAATCCTTCATAGAAAAGGTTGTGATCAGCAGAAAGTTGATGCAAAGGAAAACTGACACCAACACCTGAACTAAAATGACCCGGTCATTGATGTTTCGCATTACAGATTCACCACCAGCCAGTGAGTTATTATCAGCCATATATTTCTCTGTTATGACCAAATACACAAGGAATTTAGGCACTGCAACAATCTTCTGAAATGTTTTCTAAAGCAAGGTGCTTTTCTGTGGTGCAAAGATAAAATAATTTCAATTCACAAACATTTTCTTTGACCAAAACAAACACAAAACCCAGCAGTAGCATATGACATATATCAAGGTTTGAAAGAAATGTATCAACAAGTCAAGGGCATACAATAAGATAAATTAGTTTACCAAACCATCCCTGCAGAGTGTCCTCTGCTGAGTTCCGTGCCGCCTTCTGAGAGAGGACTATACATGAATGCAGAATTTATAGGAGCAGCTAGAGCAACAACATGCACCATCAGGTCCTCCAGATTTTTTTTCCCACAGATACACAAACTACTACTGGTGCTGCGGTGTCTCCGTTGAGATGGTAAGGAGAGAGGTGGGACAGCCATCCCATCTTGAAATTAAAAAAAAGTGCAGTGCATGCCTAGTTACGAAAATTCAGACAGGGCACAACCAAGCCACGTTGTCATGGGGCTTGGTTGTGCCCCGTCGCAAAGGGCACGATGGGGTTTGGTCATGCCTTTCGTATCCAGCCTCTGTACTTGCATCCAACACTGTGTTGTTCATCAGATAGGACACATCAGCTCAAGGCCTGATGACTCATGTAATCCATTTCCAATGTCCAGGAGAGTGGCACATCTCTTCGGCCCATCAGGCACTGAGGCCTGATGATATGTATTTTGGTTTTTCTCTTTATTGCTCATGTAAAACAGTGGCAGGAAGGGGAGCTACAGTACAGTCATCCGTTGTAGAATTGAATAAAGACTCAGTTTTGAGTTGAATGTGAGTTGAGTTGTGAGTATGATTTTCACGGAATTCTTAGATTAATGAAAAGTGTAGGCTCTTGTTCAAACACCACCTTGCAGAGGTTTGGAGACACTAGAACAGGATAATCTCTTGGTTTTTACAGGGGCTGGTAGAGTATTGTTAACCCTTGCTGTCCTTGTAGACAATGATAGTGTAGGATTAATCACCTGGTTCCTCATATATTTGATACCTCTGTTGGTGGGAACCTACATATGGAATACTCTGGCTATTCTTGTCACATGGTTGTGCAAAAATGTATATTCAGAGGTAAAGGAATCAAGAATTAAATTGATTGTTCAGTTCACCCATTCTTAGGTCACATGATTTTTCTTTAAATTAGGGATGTCCCCATTAAGTTTTTTTGCTCTGATCCATGGATGTATTATAAGAGCTGGATAGGGCGCTGCTGCTCAGCCTTGTGGCCAATTTTTCCCAGTGGCCACTCGCAGTATTGCAGTGAAAAATCCCCCTGCGGCCCAAAATGCATTTTCCCTATAGACCACCACTGTAAAAGAGACATCTGTAAAACTGCTGACAGGACACCTAAAACTGCAAACAGGGTCAATTATTACTCTTTCTATTATGAATTTTTGATCCATGGAGGTTTTATATAACTCCTCAAGCTGAGAAAAGCGATTTAAAAGTCTGAGACGTCATCACAACGTAAAGTCTATGGGCTGACCAGGAACTCGCGGGCACGGCCAGCGGGGGAAACACTACTGCGCATATTCAGTCCGCACAACGCAGAAGCAAACCACGGAAACAAGAAACTTTTTTTGACGTGTGCGCCAGCCAAACAATTCTCATTGGATTGAATGGGCGTCATTTATGGTCCGGTATCCAGCTCTTATAATACATCCATGCTCTGATCCCGATTCAAGACCTTTAATAGTGGGTATCCGATACTCATATTTACATAGCAGCAGAATATTATGAAATGTTGATTAAATATATATCTGGCACATTGAAATAACAGATGTAGTCAATTAAATTTGGCACATTTTATTTTTATGAGCGACTTAATCTTGTTAGGTCATTTTAATAGAGAAGTTTCTTCCCTCATGAATGATCTTTAGATGAGTACAGAGACAGACTCTCGGAGAGAGAGCAAATAAACCTCTTCAAACAACCTTGGCAGGCCACATCAGCTGTAGTTAATTAAAGTTAATTCTGTGATTAAGTTGATGGCAGAACAAAATGAACAACAGTAAGTTGTCATTTTGTTCTGTCATCAAGTTACTCACAGAATTAATATCAATTAGCAACACCTGCCTCAGGAGTCGAATATAGTCAACATGACATAGACTGAAGCAAACACTTGAAAAATCAGTCATGTCAAATAGAAAGAGCTGCAACAATACAAAAAAAGAGAGAATCAACTGTGCTTTAAATTGTACACACCTGGATACTTTTTTTCAACTTTTTATTGAACCTTATACAACAAATAAACCATATGATTAATAATTAATAACAGACATAGAAAAAAAATTACATTTTAAAAAGGGACAAAGGCCTGTTTGGAATTAATAACAGGAATTTGTGTGAGTGACACAGAGAAAGAAAATGGGGCATTACAGAGCAAAACTACAAAAAGGATTAACTATTCATCAACAGCCGTACACAAAGAGATCAAGAATAAGTTTTTTTCGGTAGCACCATTAAAATAAGCAGTACTGAAGTAAATATATACTGATGTCTGTGCATCACGGCACAAATTGCACGATGTATTTGACCATAAGAGTTAGATTATAGTTGAATGCATCAGAGTAAACGGTGTGACTAAACTAAACACGGATGACAATATATATACAAAATGAGACACAACCAAATTTGCATGGTCGAACGTCATGGATGAGTTAGAGATGAGATGAGATAGTGGGTCTCATAGGGCTTCCAGGAGGCCTGCTATGACTGCCCTTCACCTTCAGGCCTGTTTGCGCTGGTGTCGGCAACACGTGCACTGGAACCTGAACATGTGGAGGAACGTTATGTTCAGTGATGAGTCCAGATTCTACCTACGGCAGTTGGATCAAAGTGTGGAGAAGATGTGGAGAACGCTATGCTGATTGCTGCACCGACAGAGTAAAATCTTTTGGTGGAGGCAGTGTGATGGTGTGGGGCGGCATCACCCTCTCTAGAGATGAGGCTTGTCATCATTGGAGGCAATCTCAATGCAGAGAGATATCGAGATGAGATTCTGCAACCAGTGGCAATCCCATATCTCCACAGTCTGGGACCAAACTCTATCCTCCAAGATGCTCGCCCCCACAGCGTAGGGTTGATCAGACTACCTCCAGAATTTGGGAATGGAGAGGATGGAATGGCCTGCCAGCAGTCCTGACCTCAACCCCACTAAACACTTGTGGGATCAGCTTGGGCGGGATCAGAGTGACCAACACAACCACATTGGCTGACTTGCGTCAAATGCTGGTTGAAGAATGGGATGCCATTCCACAGCAGTGTGTGACCAGGCTGGTGACCAGCATGAGGAGGCGGTGCCAGGCTGTTGTGGCTGTGTATGGTTCTTCCACACGCTACTGAGGCTCCTGTTTGTTGAATGAATAAATTGCCAATATGTCTTGTTTCTTCAAACTTCAATCATCCAATCCACCAAACACCAAACAAGTCAATGGCAGAATAAGCTGTTTGGCATTGGCAGAGAAGATTTCGTGAATTTTTCATGGGCGCAACCCACATACTTAGCTCTGCTGCTCATCCCACAAAGCATGTTCCCTAAAAAGGCTTTCCAATGGTATAAGATTTATTGCCAAGAAGCATTGTTACAACAAAGAAATAATCTACCAAACACAAATTTCCTTACTTTTGTGCTAAGTTTATATATATACATACATACATATATATACATATACGTACTGTAGGAGCTATTTCATTAGTTTGATTATTTCATTGCTATGTGTTGTTTGTTTGTATTTTATTTTGTAAACACTAGGGGCACTAAGCACCAAACCAAGCACTTGGGTGAGAGGCAGAATTAGGAATAAAGGTAGCAGGTGTGTCTATGTCAGGTGATGCACCAGGAGGGGACATGGTTTTTTACCAGAGCAAGAGAGAGGCGGCATGTTCAACATGTATGTTTGCGTTGAACTGGAAAATAAATCAGCTTAAACGTGGATCTTGCCTGGACAATGGACTTCGTAATTGCCTGAGTACAACCCAACTAATATGGTGCATCAGTGGTCTTGTTTGTAAGTTTTTATTTTTCGAAGAAAATCTTTCTGACAAATAGCCACTACACATATAGCCACTACAGCCACTACACACACACACACACACACACACACACACACACACACACACACACACATATTTATATATATATATATATATATATATATATATATATATAGAATATACCATGAGTGACCACTGTGTTCAGAGGTAAAGGAATCAAGAATCATATTGATTTTTCAGTCCAGCCATTCTTAGGTCACATGATTACTCTTTAAATTAGGGATGCCCCCATCAAGTTTTTTTGCTCTGATCCCAATCCAAGTCCTTTAATAGTGGGTATCCAATACTCATATTTACATAGCAGCAGAATAACATAACAGATGTAGTCAACTAAATTTGGCACATTTTATTTTTATGAGCAACTTAATCCAAATACTGAAGGTCCTAGTTCAAAACTATCAAGTTGATCAGTTCAAATGATTAATATGAATGAAAGTTCAACTAGGAGAATGCCACTCCTGGCTTTGATATGAGGTGATTTGCTAGATTGTTTTATTAGAGACGTTTCTTCCCTCATGAATGATCTTTAGATGAGTACAGAGACAGACTCGGAGCGAGCAAATAAACCTCTTCAAACAACCTTGGCAGGCCTTGCTTTAGGACACAAACTGCATGATGTATAATTTGACCATAAGATTTAGATTATAGTTGAACATTGTATTCACAAACTGTGAAGACAAACTGATTGGAGGGAATATTCACTGATTTAAAAAAGATCAATAAATACAGTATAGTGCATGTAATAAACAGTACATTACATTGACATTATTTGTATACAAGGATTAAGGCTCTAATTTGTCAAATGAAAAGAATTTTTCTTGTACAAGCCACAGAGAGCATAGTATTTCAGTGCAAGAAAAAACTTGTCATCTCTGAGGCCATAAATGAGAGGACTCAGACATCTTGGAGCAAGATAAAAAGTAATATAGTTAAAGTATCTGACATTAATGTATAACATGAAATCAATCTGGAGTACAGAGGCTTCTATGAAAGGGCACCACAGCTGGATGAGACAGAGGAGCAGCTGGAAAGCATGAAGAACCACCGTCCTGAGCCCTTTCCATGTTGACATTTTAGTCTCTCTTGATGCAGCTTTGGCGACATACATTATTTTAACATAGGAAAACACAATGGCGATAAACATGATCAAGAAGTAGAACTGATTTATAGATGACCTAAGATGATCCTGCCATCTGTGAAACATGAACACCTCTACAGAGCATACCCTGTATTGCTTGTGGAAGTTAAGCGTGGCTGATGCAAAGTAGACAGAGAGATCCACAATACAGGGTATAGCACTAAAGCCGTGAATAATGAGGATGCAGGGCAGAGCTCTGTGTGTGGAGCACAGCTTTGAATGCCGCAGGGGCATGCAAATGGCCACATAGCGCTCCAGGGTCATTGCCATCAGAGTAAATGGTGTGACTAAAATATACACAGATGACAAAATATAGAAAATGAGACACAACCAAATTTGCATGGTAGAACGAAAATAGTCATGGATGAGCAGGACATTTGATATAATCAAGATAAGACAATCAGACAGTAATGTATTAGCAAATAAGATGTAGCGCATGGTTTTGTAGAAGAAATCCTTCATAAAAAAGGTTGTGATCAGCAGAAAGTTGATCCAGAGGAAAATTGCTACCAAAACCTGAACTAAAATGACTCGATAATTAATACTTCGCATTAAGGATTCACCACCAACCAGTGAGCTGTTTTTAGCCATATTTCTGTCTTTTAACCAAATATACAAGGTTTTAACAGCTGATGCCCAGCTTTTCAGTGATGATAAGGTCAGTGCAATTTGCACTGACCAAAACTAACAAAACACAGTAGCATATGATATACAGTATATCCACAATAAATGTGACAGAAACACATCAACAGCTCAAAGGGCTCAAGATCCTTCTCTTTACCAAAGCATCCCTGGAGTAACACAAAGGCGAACACCTCCTGCTCAGATCTTTGCAGCCCTCTGACAGAGGACTGTGCATGAACATTTTATAGCATCAACTATAGCACAAGGGGAACAAACAACAAATGAATGTTTGCACTCCACATTGCCGTCATCGCCAGTTACTGCTGAATTTGCAATTTAACTAAGGACATTTACTCAAGTACTGTACTTAAGTACAGTTTTGAGGTACTATCTATCAATAGTACACACACACACACATAAATATATATAAACTTAGCACAAAAAGTAAGGAAATTTGTGTTTGGTTATTTCTTTGTTGTAACAATGCTTCTTGGCAATAAATCTTATACCGTTGGAAAGCCTGTTTATTTCCCTTTAAATGGTGCTGCATTTGTAAGGAACATGCATTTGTGGGATGAGCAGCAGAGCTGAGTATGTGGGTTGCGCCCATGAAAAATTTGCCAAATCTTCTCTGCCATTGCCAAACAGCTTATTTTGCTGTTGCTATTGACATTTGTTTTGAGCTTCTGGTACCCCCAGGTGCCTGATTGGCACCTGATTGGCAGCACCTGTGAGCATGGGCCCTGCTACAGTGGTCAGTAGGTGTCTGCTCCAAGAATCGGCATGCCACATTTGACTGATCTGGATAGGGCCCGTGCAATAGGGCAACTTCAAGCTGGTGTTCCGCAAAACCAAGTTGCGGCATTATTTGGTGTGAGTCCTAGTACCATCTCCAAAGTGAAGGCCAAGTTCCATATAACGGGGGATGTCAGAGACAGGCTGCGAAGTGGGCGTCCCAAGAAGACGACACCCCAAGAAGACTGTTTTCTCAATCTGTCAGCACTTTGAGGTGTTCTGTCAACAGTTTCACAGGTAGGTTTTACATTTCTTTTGGTGGTCTATGGGGAAAATTCTTTTTGGGCTGCATGGGTATTTTTGGCTGCAATACCATGAGTGACCACTGGGAAAAATTGGCTGCAAGGCTGAGTGGCGGTGCCGTATCCAGCTCTTAATATTTTTAAGACCCAAAAACATTTGTAAGGCCCAAGTAGTAAAAAATTGGTTTTCTTTCACTCGAGTTTTGGATTATTGTCAATGTTTGGCATCTGTTTTCAGCAAACAGCAGTGGTTAACAGAGAAGTATCAACTCAAGGCCTGATGGCATCTCTTGGGCCCCAGCTCCGAGGCAAAGAGGCACTGAGGCCTGCTGATATGTATTTTGGTTTTTCTCTTTTTTGGTCATGTAAAGCAGTGGCAGAAGGGAGAGTTACAGTACAGTCATCTGTTGTAAAATTGAATAAAGACTCAGTTGTGAGTTGAATGTGAGTTGAGTTGTGAGTATAAATTTTTATCCAAAGGTCTCATTTTTGAGGAATTCTTAGATTAATGCAAAGTGTAGGCTCTTGGTCAGTAAACGTCACCTTGCAGAGGTTTGGAGACACTAGAACAGGATAATCTCTTGGTTTTTACAGGGGCTGGTGTAGAGTATTGTTAACCCTTGCTGTCCTTGTAGACAATGATAGTGTAGGATTAACCACCTGGTTTCCCATATATTTGATACCTCTGTGGGGGGAACCTGCATATGGAATACTCTGGCTATTCTTGTCACATGGTTGCACAAAACTGTACATTCAGAGGTAAAGGAATCAAGAATCATATTGATTTTTCAGTCCTGCCATTCTGAGGTCACATTATTACTCTTTAAATTAGGGATGCCCCCATCAAGTTTTTTTGCTCTGATCCCAATCCAAGTCCTTTAATAGTGGGTATCCAATACTCATATTTACATAGCAGTTGAATATTAGGAAATGTTGGTTAAATATGTATCTGGCACACTGAAATAACAGATGTAGTCAACTAAATTTGGCACATTTTATTTTTATGAGCAACTTAATCCAAATACCGAAGGTCCTGCTTCAAAACTATGAAGGTGATCAGTTCAAATCATTAATATGAATGAAAGTTTAACTAGGAGAATGCCACTCCTGGCATTGATATGAGGTGATTTGCTAGATCATTTTAATAGAGAAGTTTCTTCCCTCATGAATGATCTGTAGATGAGTATAGAGACAGACTCAGAGAGGCAGATAAATCTCTACAAAACAACTTTGGCAGGCCACATCAGCTGTAGTTAATTAAAGTTAATTCTGTGAGTAACTTGATGACAGAACAAAATGAACAACAGTAAGTTTCATTTTGTTCTGTCATCAAGTTACTCACAGAATTAACATCACTTAGCAACACCTGATGATGTGGCCTGCCACCGCTGGCTCTGTTACCTGTCCTTAGCATCGGCTTGGGGCATCAAAATACTTCAGGAGTCTAATATAATCAACATGACATAGACTGAAGCAAACACTTGAAGAATCAGTCATGTCAAATAGAAAGAGCTGCAACAATACAAAAAAAAGAGAGAATCAACTGTGCTTTAAATTGTAAACACCTGGATACTTTTTTTTGCAACTTTTTATTGAACTATAAACAACAAGTAAACCATATGATTAATAACAGACATAAAAAAACATTTTAAAAAAGGACAAAGTCCTGTTTGGAATTAATAACAGGAATTTGTGTGAGTGACACAGAGAAAGAAATTGGGGCATTACAGAGCAAAACTACAAAAAAGGTTAACTATTCATCAACAAAGATCAAGAATAAGTTTTTTCGGTAGCACCATTAAAATAAGCAGTACCGAAGTAAATATATACTGATGTCTGTGCACCAAGACACAAGCTGCATGATGAGATAAGATTTAGATTATAGTTGAACATTGTATTCACAAACTGTGAAGACAAACTGATCGGAGGGAATATTCACTGTTTTAAAAAAAAAAATCAATCATATACAGTATAGTACATGTAATAAACAGTATATTACACTGACATTATTTTAATACAAAGATTAAGGCTCTAATTTGTCAAATGAAAAGAGTTTTTCTTGTACAAGCTACAGAGAACATAGTATTTCAGTGCAAGAAAAAACTTGTCATCTCTGAGGCCATAAATGAGAGGACTCAGACATCTTGGAGCAAGATAAAAAGTAATATAGTTAAAGTATCTGACATTAATGTATAACATGAAGTCAATCTGGAGTACAGAGGCTTCTATGAAAGGGCACCACAGCTGGATGAGACAGAGGAGCAGCTGGAAAGCATGAAGAACCACCGTCCTGAGCCCTTTCCATGTTGACTTTTTATTCTCTCCTGATGCAGCTTTGGCCACTTTCATTATTTTAACATAGGAGAACACAATGGTGATACACATGATCAAGAAGTAGAATTGATTTATAGATGACCTAAGATGACCCTGCCAGCTGTGAAACATGAACACCTCTACAGAGCATACCCTGTACTGTTTGTGGAAGTTAAGCGTGGCTGATGCAAAGAAGACAGAGAGATCCACAATACGGGGTATAGCGCTGAGGCCATGAATGATGAGGATGCAGGGCAGAGCTCTGTGTGTGGAGCACAGCTCTGAATGCCGCAGGGGCATGCAAATGGCCACATAGCGCTCCAGGGTCATTGCCATCAGAGTAAATGGTGTGACTAAAGTATACATAGATGACAAAATAAAGAAAATGAGACACAACCAAATTTGCATGGTAGAACGAAAATAGTCATGGATGAGCAGGACATTTGATATAATCAAGATAAGACAATCAGACAGTAATGTATTAGCAAATAAGATGTAGCGCATGGTTTTGTAGAAGAAATCCTTCATAAAAAAGGTTGTGATCATCAAAAAGTTGATCCAGAGGAAAATTGCTACCAAAACCTGAACTAAAATGACTTGGTAATTAATACTTTGCATTAAGGATTCACCACCAACCAGTGAGCTGTTTTTAGCCATATTTCTGTCTTTTAACCAAATATACAAGGTTTTAACAGCTGATGCCCAGCTTTTCAGTGGTGATAAGGTCAGTGCAATTTGCACTGACCAAAACTAACAAAATTCACACACAGTAGCATATGATATACAGTATATCCACAATAAATGTGACAGAAACACATCAACAGCTCAAAGGGCTCAAGATTCTTCTCTTTACCAAAGCATCCCTGGAGTAACACAAAGGCGAACACCTCCTGCTCAGATCTTTGCAGCCCTCTGACAGAGGACTGGGCATGAACATTTTATAGCATCAACTATAGCACAAGGGGAACAAACAACAAATGAATGTTTGCACTCCACATTGCCGTCATCACCAGTTACTGCTGAATTTGCAATTTACTAAGTACATTTACTCAAGTACTGTACTTAAGTACAGTTTTGAGGTACTATCTATCAATAGTACACACACACACATAAATATATATAAACTTAGCACAAAAAGTAAGGAAATTTGTGTTTGGTTTTTTCTTTGTTGTAACAATGCTTCTTGGCAATAAATCTTATACCGTTGGAAAGCCTGTTTATTTCCCTTTAAATGGTGCTGCATTTGTAAGGAACATGCATTTGTGGGATGAGCAGCAGAGCTGAGTATGTGGGTTGCGCTCATGAAAAATTTGCCAAATCTTCTCTGCCATTGCCAAACAGCTTATTTTGCTGTTGCTATTGACATTTGTTTTGAGCTTCTGGTACCCCCAGGTGCCTGATTGGCACCTGATTGGCAGCACCTGTGAGCATGGGCCCTGCTACAGTGGTCAGTAGGTGTCTGCTCCAAGAATCGGCATGCCACATTTGACTGATCTGGATAGGGCCCGTGCAATAGGGCAACTTCAAGCTGGTGTTCCGCAAAACCAAGTTGCGGCATTATTTGGTGTGAGTCCTAGTACCATCTCCAAAGTGAAGGCCAAGTTCCATGTAACGGGGGATGTCAGAGACAGGCTGCGAAGTGGGCGTCCCAAGAAGACGACACCCCAAGAAGACTGTTTTCTCAATCTGTCAGCACTTTGAGGTGTTCTGTCAACAGTTTCACAGGTAGGTTTTACATTTCTTTTGGTGGTCTATGGGGAAAATGCTTTTTGGGCTGCATGGGTATTTTTGGCTGCAATACCATGAGTGACCACTGGGAAAAATTGGCTGCAAGGCTGAGTGGCGGTGCTGTATCCAGCTCTTAATATTTTTAAGACCCAAAAATATTTGTAAGACCCAAGTAGTAAAAAATTGGTTTTCTTTCACTCGAGTTTTAGATTATTGTCAATGTTTGGCATCTGTTTTCAGCAAACAGCAGTGGTTAACAGAGAAGTATCAACTCAAGGCCTGATGGCATCTCTTGGGCCCCAGCTCCCAGGCAAAGAGGCACTGAGGCCTGCTGATATGTATTTTGGTTTTTCTCTTTTTTGGTCATGTAAAGCAGTGGCAGAAGGGAGAGTTACAGTACAGTCATCTGTTGTAAAATTGAATAAAGACTCAGTTGTGAGTTGAATGTGAGTTGAGTTGTGAGTATGAATTTTTATCCAAAGGTCTCATTTTTGAGGAATTCTTAGATTAATGCAAAGTGTAGGCTCTTGGTCAGTAAACGTCACCTTGCAGAGGTTTGGAGACACTAGAACAGGATAATCTCTTGGTTTTTACAGGGGCTGGTGTAGAGTATTGTTAACCCTTGCTGTCCTTGTAGACAATGATAGTGTAGGATTAACCACCTGGTTTCCCATATATTTGATACCTCTGTGGGGGGAACCTGCATATGGAATACTCTGGCTATTCTTGTCACATGGTTGCACAAAACTGTACATTCAGAGGTAAAGGAATCAAGAATCATATTGATTTTTCAGTCCTGCCATTCTGAGGTCACATTATTACTCTTTAAATTAGGGATGCCCCCATCAAGTTTTTTTGCTCTGATCCCAATCCAAGTCCTTTAATAGTGGGTATCCAATACTCATATTTACATAGCAGCTGAATATTAGGAAATGTTGGTTAAATATGTATCTGGCACACTGAAATAACAGATGTAGTCAACTAAATTTGGCACATTTTATTTTTATGAGCAACTTAATCCAAATACCGAAGGTCCTGCTTCAAAACTATGAAGGTGATCAGTTTAAATCATTAATATGAATGAAAGTTTAACTAGGAGAATGCCACTCCTGGCATTGATATGAGGTGATTTGCTAGATCATTTTAATAGAGAAGTTTCTTCCCTCATGAATGATCTGTAGATGAGTATAGAGACAGACTCAGAGAGGCAGATAAATCTCTACAAAACAACTTTGGCAGGCCACATCAGCTGTAGTTAATTAAAGTTAATTCTGTGAGTAACTTGATGACAGAACAAAATGAACAACAGTAAGTTTCATTTTGTTCTGTCATCAAGTTACTCACAGAATTACCATCTCTTAGCAACACCTGATGATGTGGCCTGCCACCGCTGGCTCTGTTACCTGTCCTTAGCATCGTCTTGGGGCATCAAAATACTTCAGGAGTCTAATATAATCAACATGACATAGACTGAAGCAAACACTTGAAGAATCAGTCATGTCAAATAGAAAGAGCTGCAACAATACAAAAAAAGAGAGAATCAACTGTGCTTTAAATTGTAAACACCTGGATACTTTTTTTTGCAACTTTTTATTGAACCATAAACAACAAGTAAACCATATGATTAATAACAGACATAAAAAAACATTTTAAAAAGGGACAAAGTCCTGTTTGGAATTAATAACAGGAATTTGTGTGAGTGACACAGAGAAAGAAAATGGGGCATTACAGAGCAAAACTACAAAAAAAGGTTAACTATTCATCAACAAAGATCAAGAATAAGTTTTTTTCGGTAGCACCATTAAAATAAGCAGTACCGAAGTAAATATATACTGATGTCTGTGCACCAAGACACAAGCTGCATGATGAGATAAGATTTAGATTATAGTTGAACATTGTATTCACAAACTGTGAAGACAAACTGATCGGAGGGAATATTCACTGTTTAAAAAAAAAAAATCAATCATATACAGTATAGTACATGTAATAAACAGTATATTACACTGACATCATTTTAATACAAGGATTAAGGCTCTAATTTGTCAAATGAAAAGAGTTTTTCTTGTACAAGCCACAGAGAACATAGTATTTCAGTGCAAGAAAAAACTTGTCATCTCTGAGGCCATAAATGAGAGGACTCAGACATCTTGGAGCAAGATAAAAAGTAATATAGTTAAAGTATCTGACATTAATGTATAACATGAAGTCAATCTGGAGTACAGCAGCTTCTATGAAAGGGCACCACAGCTGGATGAGACAGAGGAGCAGCTGGAAAGCATGAAGAACCACCGTCCTGAGCCCTTTCCATGTTGACTTTTTATTCTCTCCTGATGCAGCTTTGGCCACTTTCATTATTTTAACATAGGAGAACACAATGGTGATACACATGATCAAGAAGTAGAATTGATTTATAGATGACCTAAGATGACCCTGCCAGCTGTGAAACATGAACACCTCTACAGAGCATACCCTGTACTGTTTGTGGAAGTTAAGCGTGGCTGATGCAAAGAAGACAGAGAGATCCACAATACAGGGTATAGCGCTGAGGCCATGAATGATGAGGATGCAGGGCAGAGCTCTGTGTGTGGAGCACAGCTCTGAATGCCGCAGGGGCATGCAAATGGCCACATAGCGCTCCAGGGTCATTGCCATCAGAGTAAATGGTGTGACTAAAGTATACACAGATGACAAAATATAGAAAATGAGACACAACCAAATTTGCATGGTTGAACGAAAATAGTCATAGATGAGCAGGATATTTGTTATAATCAAGATAAGACAATCAGACAGTAATGTATTAGCAAATAAGATGTAGCGCATGGTTTTGTAGAAGAAATCCTTCATAAAAAAGGTTGTGATCAGCAGAAAGTTGATCCAGAGGAAAATTGCTACCAAAACCTGAACTAAAATGACTCGATAATTAATACTTCGCATTAAGGATTCACCACCAACCAGTGAGCTGTTTTTAGCCATATTTCTGTCTTGTAACCAAATATACAAGTTTTTAACATCTGATGCCCAGCTTTTCAGTGGTGATAAGGTCAGTACAATTTGCACTGACCAAAACTAACAAAATTCACACACAGTAGCATATGATATACAGTATATCCACAATAAATGTGACAGAAACACATCAACAGCTCAAAGGGCTCAAGATCCTTCAGTTTACCAAAGCATCCCTGGAGTAACACAAAGGCGAACACCTCCTGCTCAGATCTTTGCAGCCCTCTGGCAGAGGACTGTGCATGAACACTTTATAGGGCCAACTATAACACAAGGGGAACAAACACCAAATGAATGTTTGCACTCCACAGTGTCGTCATCACCAGTTACTGCTGAATGTGCAAAGTGGAATGTAACTGAATGTATCTATACTATATATATATATATGTGTGTGTGTGTGTGTGTGTGTGTGTGTGTGTATATATTCGTCCACCAATGCTGCTGACGCACTTTATGGCTGTAGTAACTAAAGAAATGTCACACATAGACAGCCCAGCAGTACAGGTATAAGAGAACAGATTTTTTGGCTGATTCAGTAAGGCCCAGGAGATATTTATTTATTTATTTATTTGCATGATGTGTGTGTGCGCACGTACTGAAGCGCACTTGTGTTCAGTCAACTCCTTATGAAAAAGAGTGAGAGAGAAAGTCCAATTACATTCAGATGTGATCAGTTCAAATAGTTAAGTTTGGTTCATCAGACATGTCCTAAGCCTATATTTGAAATTATTGAGAGAAGTGGACTGCATTTTAAATATAACTGTTCCATAAGTGAGCCCTCCTACATCTAATAAAGAATTTACAGAACCCAGTACAGAATGTATCCATTTGGCATGTCTCGTATTATAGTTGTGTACATCACCATTAGGCTGGAAAAATGCTTTACAAGGCCAGGGAAGTGAAGCAGGCTGATGCAAAATTCTGAAAGTTAAAAAAAACATTTGGTATTTATTTATGTTAAAACTTGATAGGATCTTGAGCTGATTGAAGAGAGGGGCTGAGTGGTGAGCCCTACTGCTAAAGATGGCAATTCTGCAAAACTTTTTTTGCAAAATATAAGGCTTACAAAGGTGGGTAGGATAAGTAGCTTATATATGATATCGCAATATATGAGGTATGGATAAATTAAGCTATAATAAAGAGTTAATAAACACTTCTAATGAACCAAACTTTGAAATTTGCCAATGATGCCAATAGATTTGGACACTTTGTTGCAAACAAACAAATATGACTCTTCCTTCTTAGAGTTTCATCAGTCAGGACTCCAAGGAAACTTGTGGATGAGAGCTAAGACCAGTGCCGAGAAATTAGTATGTGAGAGAAATAAATTGGTATCATTGGCAAAAAGTACTGGGAACAAGGAGGACAATGCTGCAGCCAGGTCATTAATATAAATAAGGCGTAAGAGTGGTCCTAGAATAGATCCCTGTGGGACCCTACATGTTATCAATATAATTGTAAAACCATTTATAAGTGATTCCAGTAAAAACATAGTGTAACAGTTTTTGGAATAAGATGTCATGATTAACATTGTCAGACTTAACAGTATAGACTATAAAAAATAATGGATGTAGCCACCCATTGGTTTGTGGATTCCTGTTTTAGCCTTGAGTTTGCATTTTGACCGTCGCCATCTTGGATTTTTGGAGCCAGAAATGGCCATATTTGGATGAGAGGGTGGAGCTGACCCTCACACTAGCTGCTAGCTTGGTTAGCACGATGCATTTACAGTCTATGGTTAACTGTGATAATGCTAATGCTGATGCTAATTTTTGCTAGCAAAAAACTATTAAAACAAAATGTACTTACCGGAATAAACTGAACATACGACTCCTTAGAGGGTCTTTTAGTACGACCAAATTCTGAGGTGACCAAAATGGTACAATTAACTGTGAAAACATACTGAAATAGTGATGGCAATGACTATGGCTACTCTGTGAATCTAGGGTTACATCATGGTTACGTTACCTAACCAACATTGTGGTAGCGACTTGCCTGTGACAGCACCCACCTGTCACTCAAAGTGGCCATGCCACTAATTATGCATTTAAGCCTTAAATGGGTGATTTATATAAAAATTCACCCCCCCATACAGTTGTTATGAATGGGGAAATTAGCTATAGAGACCAAAACCATTTTTGTATCAGCCTGTAAACATGTTTATTTCTGCTGTAAAGTTAGGCATTTTAACATGGGGATCTATGGGGGTTGACTTGCTTTTGGAGCCAGCCTCAAGTGGCCATTTGAGGAACTGCAGTTTTTGGCACTTCCGTGCTGGCTTCATTTTTCAGCCACGGAGGTTTGCTTCGGGAACGCCATTCCAGCCCACTTTAACCCCTGGTAAGGCCTCATGACTATTGACATAAAGGCACAAAATGTGCACCTTTACTGGTAAATATCAGAAAATAGAGAGGGGGAGGATGAGCATCCCAACTGGACGGAGTTACTGGTAATGACCCAAGCAAATGGACAACGGATTACGAGGTCTGCAAGAACTCGAGAGGTCTCAAGATCCACCAGACTAGGATGGCCTGTCTGTGGAGGGAAAAAGTGAAGCTATGCTCAGGAATGGCAGTTGATGCAACAGCCTTTGTTGTGCTGGCTGCAGAACCTGGTCAGACGGAGGAGGAGCCAGAGTCCCCCACAGTACCCGGAACCTCCAAGCAAGAAAAATCCCCTCACCAAGCAGGAAATCGGAACATCACTGGGTGAAGTGGCCTGTTGCCAACAGCAAGGAGTGGACCAAGCTGGATGAGGACGTAGACGAAACCCTGGAATCCATCTCGAAGGGTGACGCTGACCAGAAACTGCAAACCATGTGCTCCCTCATAATAGGTGGTGCTGAACGTTTTGGAGAGGAACAGAAGCAAGGAGTTAGAAACCCAGCAAAGCTCAATTGGCGGGAAGTCAAGATAAGCCAGGTGAGGCAAGAACTGAAATCCTTGAGACGCCAGTTTAAGGCAGCCAAGGAAGAGGAGACCTGCTCTGTCGGAACTCACCAACATCGTAAGAAAGAAGCTCATCACATGCCGAATGGCACTGTAGGAAGGGAAAGGAAAGGGCTCTGAAGCAAAGCGCCTTCATTGGCAACCCCTTCACCTTCACAAATAGGCTACTGGGCCAGAAGCGAAGTGACCACCTCACTTGCCCTGTAGAAGAGATCGACCAGCACCTCAATGCCACCTTCAGTGACAAGTTAAGAGACCAAGAGCTTGGCCCTTGCAAGGCACTGGTGACACCTCCAAAACCAGTGTCTCAATTCAAGAGTGATGAGCCCACCCTGGCAGAGATAAAGGAAGCTGTCAAAGCAATATCCAGTTCGGTTCCTGGCCCCAGTGGTGTACACTACAAGGTCTACAAGCAGTGTCCACAGCTCCTCAAACGTCTGTGGAGGATCTTGAAGGTGATATGGTGGAGAGGAAAAGTCACGGCCCAGTGGAGAGCTGCCGAAAGGCGTCTGGATCCTGAAGGAAGAGAACTCCAGCAACATTGAGCGGTTCCATATAATCTCGCTACTCAGTGTTGAGAGCAAGATTTTCTTTTAGATCGTGTCCAAACGACTAACCGAGTTCCTCTTGAAGAACGCCTACATAGATACCTCTGTCCAGAAGGGGGGAGTTCCTGGAGTGCCTGGGTGCCTCGAGCACTCAGGAGTGGTGATGCAGTTGATCTGGGAGGCAAGGGAAAGCAAAGGAGATTTGGCTTAACCAGTGCCTACGGTTCTATCCCGCAACTTGTTGAAACAGCACTGACAAGACACCACGTTCCTGGAAAGATCTGCAACCTCAGCATGGACTACTACAACGATTTCAGCGCAAGAGTCTCCTCAAGCCATGCAACATCTGCCTGGCACCGCCTGGAGAAGGGCATAATCATCAGCTGCACAATCTTGGTGTCACTCTTTCCTTGGCCATGAACATGATTGTCAAGTCTGCGGAGGTTGAATACAGAGGGCCAAAATCTAAATCTGGGACCCGGAAGCCCCCCATAAGAGCCTTTATGGATGACTTGACAGTAACGACCACGTCTGTGCCTGTGTGCAGGTGGCTCCTACAGAGGCTTGAATGGCTCATCTCATGGGCAAAGATGAGCTTCAAGCCAGCCAAATCCAGGTCTCTAGTCCTGAAAAAAGGTAAAGTGGCCGACCATTTCCGCTTTACAATTGGAGGGACCAAGATTCCAAAAGTAACTGAAAGACCTGTCAAGAGCCTGGGAAAAATCTTTGACAGCTCTCTGAAGGATGCAGTGGCTGTGCGGCAAACGAAGAGCGACCTGACTTCTTGGCTCACAGCCATTGACAAATCTGGGCTCCCAGGTAAGTTCAAGGCCTGGATGTACCAGCACGGAGTCCTGCCTAGAATACTCTGGCCCCTGTTAATCTACGAGGTACCATTGACAACGGTGGAGGTACTAGAGAAGACCATCAGCCAGTTTCTAAGGAAATGGCTGGGGCTCCCTTGATCCTTAGGCAGCATTGCCTTATATGGCAAATCCATATTTATGGTAATGATGTACAGGGATTCTGCAGATGTCAAGGTGGCCTTGGCAGGAATTGTTGTGAAGACCAGGAGGAAGTGGCAGGCACAAGAAGCCGTAAGCAGAGCGGAGGCACGGCTGAGGCACAAGTCCCTGGTGGGTACTGTGGCAGGCCTCGGTAGCTTTCCGAAGCCTCGCTACGACCGGGCCCGCGGCAAGGAGAAGTGCCAACTGGTCCAGGATGAGATCCATGCAGAGGTGGAGGAAGAACGTTGCAGCAGGATGGTCAGCATGTTCAAGCAAGGGGTGTGGACAAGGTGGGAGCATGTGGAAACTCACAAACTCACCTGGGCAGAGCTATGGAGGGCTAAACCTCTGTGCACAAAATTCCTCATACAGTCTGTGTACGATGTCCTCCCAAGCCCAGCCAACCTTCACATCTGGGGCCTAGCAGACACTCTGGAGTGTAAACTATGCCAGAGGAGGAGCACTTTGGAGCACATTCTGAGCTGTTGCACAAAGGCTCTAGGGGAGGGGCGGTATCGCTGGGGCCACGACCAAGTTTTAAAATCCCTGGCGGATTCCATCTGCACAGCGATACAGAACAGCAAGTCCCAAGTCGCCCTGAAGCAGTCAATCACCTTCATCAGAGCGGGGCAGAAGGCAAAACACCAGCCCAACTCCTCAGGAGGGCTCCTCACCACTGCTCATGACTGGCAGCTCCAAGTTGACCTGGGAAGGCAACTCAAGTTCTCGGCCAACATTGCTACCACTTCACTCCGCCCAGACATGGTGTTAACATCGGAGTCAACCAAGCAAGTGGTGCTACTGAAGCTGACTGTCCCCTGGGAGGACCAGATTGACAAAGCCAATGAGCGTAAGAGGGCCAAATACTCTGAGCTCACCACAGAGTGCCGGAGCAACGGCTGGAAAGCCTGCTGTGAACCAGTCGAAATCGGGTGCAGGGGTTTTGCAGGTCACTCTCTACAGCAAGTGTTCAAACTCCTTGGCATTAGAGGACTGCAGTCAAGAAAAGCCACCAAGAACATCCTTGAGGCCGCAGAAAAGGCCTAGCGATGGCTGTGGATCCGTAGGGGGGATCCGTGGTGCGCTACTTGGACGCAGGCTGGGGTCTGATCACCCCCGGCTGGGTCGCCCGGGCGAGGCTGTCTGATGATTAAAGACCCGAAACATCATCACTGAGGACGCGTCCAAGTATCACCGTGAGGTGTATTTGAGCCTTGAAAGAAAGTTTGGAATCAATCAGAACTCCAAGATACTTGTATTCAGATACAACCTGTAGCCTCTCCCCTGATACAAAGATATTTGGCTCTACACTAGAAGTGTTTGTCTTGGTGAAAAACATGCATACTGTTTCAGACACATTTAGTTGCAAACAGCATTAGTTGCTTTAACCATCCTGTTACATGAACCATGGAGTTTGTGAGTTCATTAAGCAACTTGTGTCATGCTGCCACCATGTACATAAATTACAGTGTCATCCGCATATATTTGGATGTTGGTGTCAGGACATACAGATGGGAAATCATTGATATATAATGTAAATAGCAGTGGGCCCAGGATATATCCTTGTGGGACACCTGTGGACAGACGGAGGGCAGCTGATTGATGATTCTGTACTCAATTTATATAAATATGATTCTATCCATTTAAGTACATCTGCAGAAAAACTGAAGCTAGATGACAATTCTATGATTAACAGTATCAAATGCCTTCTTGGGGTCAAGAAACACAGCTCCAACAACACCACCTTTATCCAATAGAGATTTGATTTTTTCTGTGAAAAAACAGTTTGCTGTCTCAGTTGAATAATTGGCCCTGAATCCAAATTGCATTGGGTGCAGGGAAAATGAGCTAGTATTAAGAAGGCAGATGATTTGTTCAGCTACCAATTTCTCTGCAACCTTTGATACTGTAGCTAGGATGCTGATAGGCCTGTAAGTACAGGTAGAAAGGGGATCTCCACTTTTGAATATTGGAACAACAACAGCCGACTTCCAAACACTTTAACACATTCCCTGATTGCACCCTTGAATCAATGATTAAATATCAATTGCACACCAACTAATAATTTATACCTTTGAATTACTCATACCCCAGAACTACTTAATTCAGCAACAGCTATATTTTTATTACAGGGTTGCTCATAAATGTATTGCCTTAAAACTGATATTAAGTTATTTGTTGTTATTCCAGTTGTCCTTTTCCCTCAACATGCTCTTTGAGAATGGGTGCATGCACACCATCTATTACTAAAAAAGTTTACAATTTAAATGAGCTGCTTGGGACAAAGCCGTCTTTTTTTTAACACTTTGTGTTTAGGGCAGTAAACTGTCACGATTCCTGCCTTGGTCATGTGTGTTTCCTTTGCCCTTCTTTTAAAGAACCACAGTCTGGCTGTGTTATCTAACCCATGAAATATGTCATATCTAAATATGATGGGTCTGAAATGTGGGTACCTCACTACACAGAAAACCCGTGTGCGTGCGCAGCATCTGTGATAGTGGTAAGTCAGAGTTGAACTCTTGAAGGCCATGCCTGTGATGAAACTTCCCAGGATTTTGGAAAGTTAAAAGTTTTGGATTGTTGTCTTTGTTGCAGTGATGGTGACACTCTGAAGTCATGGCTTGATTTCCTCCATGTGGATTTAGACTCTAAACAGAACTGTGATGCTAATTAGTTGATCATCATTATTCCCGTATGATGACTAAACTCCTGTGAAACTCATTAAAGGTGAGGTGTAATAGGCTCATTAATTATTTAAACTATTCTCTGCTGATTTGGGCTTTGAGTGAAAATGGATGACACAACAGTTGGAAAACTTTTGATGCGTGTGACAGTTTATGTAAGAATTCAGTATTATGAAAACGATGATCAACTTGCTTGTATTACAGTTTTTTGGACTTTATTGCAACCGGTGCCAAAACAACACAGAGTTCAAATGTAAAGTATTTCTTCATTACATTAAATCTGTATGATTAAATGAGAAAATGTTTAAGTTAAAGTTAAGTTAAAGAAAAAACATCCTTAAAACATCCAGACTGTATGAAAAGGAGGAATGATTACAGAAAACCCTGTTTTATTGTTCATTTTGGCACCTGACTATTGTTTTACGACAGACTTGAAAAATTGTGAACCTATCCTTTAAACAACATTATAATAAAACAGGGAGAGTGTGGGGTGTATGATTAGAATTTGTCAATAAAACAGAGGCCACAGAAAATGTTCATAAACATTTGGTGGACAATGTATCAGCAGCTGTTTGTGAAGACTGAACAAAGACTCTCTGATGGACAGAAAGCTTAAGTTAAGCTTTTGCTGTGCCGGCACCTCAAGTTTGGAACAGTCTTCAATTTAGTATTTAGTCTGCTGACACTGTCCTGTCCCAGCTTTAAAATCCTGTCTTAAAACACATTTTTTTATAGACTTGCCTTCCTATGTGACTTATTTGTTCACATAATATAGCTCAGATTTTATGTATTTTTACTCATTTTTAGCATATGGACAATCTTTTAGGTAACTGTCAAATATATTTCAAATATTTGTTATTGTCTTTATATGCTGCCTCACTGCACTGGAAAACACAATACATATTATTAATATGATTATTATCATCATCATTATTAATCAGCAATGCCCTTTTTATGTTTAGGGATGCAACGCACAGATTATTTTAATATCAAAACAAAACTTCAAATCATTAAACATCTTTTGTGATTAGCATTTTATTGAACCATAGCACAAATGACAAACAAGCCACACAAGTAGTCTAAAGAAAGTATAACAGGCCACAGCAGAAATACAAAACTCTTCACATTGCGGTCACAGACATCAACTCAGACATTTTGAAACCATCTCATTCCAGAAATGTGCAAAAGGAGGTCTTCATGGGGCACAAACTGCATGATGGATTAACCAGTTGTGGACTATATAGTGTCAACACAATCTATAAACTGCAAAAATATTTAATTTGGCATTAATGGTTGAACAGTGTGTCCATCAGAGCAAAGTAATCACTGCTGCACCACAAAGACTCATCTACAACACAGCCCAAGCCATGGCACACTGCTCAACACTGCAGCTAACTACAGCTCAACCAACACAAATCCGGACCTGCTGAGACAACATCAACTATAATGAAACTTGTCAACAATAAGGCATAACATGGCTTTGTGCCGGGGGTTGATGTCGAATAACGTTAAAATTAAAAAGATCATTTCTTTAGAGAAGTTGAGTTAGCCTTCCCTTAGCATTCCCCATTGCAATACGTTAGCCTTGAATCACACTTCAGGGTTTAATGTTTCCTCCGGACATTAAAGATTACCTTTCAAGGAGGTAGTGCCCATTATACAAGGTTATATATTAATTAAATTCCTACATAGTCATTCCAGTTGTCCTTTTCCCTCAACATGCTCTTTCTTTTCCAGTTTTGATCAGGGACGTTGGCTAGACTGTTAACCATCAGGGGCTGAGCCCAGATTCTTCTCCATCAAAAAACTTTTAAAAAACGTACTTCTAAATAGACTGTTTCCATGTATTTTTGGCTGGACTGCAACAGTGCAGCCAGCCCTACACACAGGAATGTCTCTGAGTGAGTGAGTGAGTGAGTGAGTGAGTGAGTGAGTGAGTGAGCGAGTGAGCGAGCGAGCGAGCGAGTGAGTGATGAAGTTGCACCATTGGTCGGCCCGCTGGCCGAGTGTTGGAGTTTCATAATTGGCCATTTCTCTTTCAAAATGAATTGGCACAAACAGTTTTCTATTACGTCCTCAGGGTTCCACTGACTGCAGCTCATTCCCAAATTTACGCACGTTAGAGCGCGCTGCAGTCAAACCAGTCAGACCCTGCTGCACATGAGAAACCTCCAAACCTCCATGTGACGGAGGCATGAGGGCGCACAAGTAAAGCACCCCAAATAACAATCACTGCATTCATAAAATTTGTTTTAGTCAAACGTAACTTAACCATGTCATGTGATATGCTACTTCGGTACCCTTTAACAGCAAACATTACTGGGACCACTACAGAAAATAGCAGATGAACATTTAATGTCCAGGAATTCACATTATGAACACGAACACTAACTATCCCTGTAACAAATTGGCCACAATTTTGCACATTGACCATACACAGTCCAGCCATATACTAGGTTTTGCCCTTGTCTTGTTTTCTTCCATGTGAGAGCTACACATTGCTTAAATAATGTAAAAATTGGAGAAGGAAAGAAGGGTTTGAATTTGATTTACCGTATAATCTGAGCAGGAATATTCCAGTCACTCGAATGTCTCAAACGTCATATCAGATACCTACTACCATTATTACTTGGCCTACATGATGGAAAATCCTCAAAGGGTACTTCCTGTAAACCCTCTCTGATTGATCTTGCATCCGTTCATTCACTGAAGATACAAAATTATAACACTACCATCTTCTTTAGTGACAAACCGCTCAAAGTGGAGAATCATTCGGTTCTAAAGAAAACATTTTCAGGGCTACAGCCCCAAATGCCAAGGCCAGGTGACGCCCATGGTTTTGATGCTACATTGGATGTTGTTTTGACTTTTTTTGTACTTTACTGGTGAATAGGTGCATGTGCACCACCCATTGCCAAAAAAAGTTTACAATTTAAATGAGCTGCTTAGGACAAAGCTGTTTTTTAATACTTTGTGTTGAGGATAATAAACACAATGCGTTTTCTTCACTATTACTTTTTTACAGTGTAGCAGATTGTTTCTTAATTTGTGCACACAAATCATTGATTCAATGGAACAACTTAGGTTCAAAGTGTTCAACAGGATAATGAGCAGTTTTGAACAACCACAGTTTGGCTGTATTATCTAAACCACTAAATATGATGGGTCTGAAATGTGGATACCTCACTACACAGAAAACCTGTGTGTGTGCACAGCTACTATAAGAGCAGTAAGTCAGAATTGAACTCTTGAAGGCCATGCCTGTGATGAAACTTCCCAGGATTTTGGATAGTTAAAAGTTTTGGATTGTTGTCTTTGTTGCAGTGATGGTGACACTCTGAAGTCATGGCTTGATTTCCTCCATGTGGATTTAGACTCTAAACAGAACTGTGATGCTAATTAGTTGATCATCACTATTCCTGTATGATGACTAAACTCCTGTGAAACTCATTAAAGGTGAGGTGTAATAGGCTCATTAATTATTTAAACTATCCTCTGCTGATTTGGGCTCTGAGTGAAAATGGATGACACAACAGTTGGAAAAACTTTTGATTCGTATGACAGTTTATGTAAGAAATATTATCAAAACGATGATCAACTTGCTTGTATTACAATTTTTTGTACTTAATTGCAACCAGTGCCAAAAAAACACATAGTTCAAAGCATCATGTAACACATTCTTCTTTCCTGTGAATTATTTAGCATAATTGCTCCACCATCAAAGAAGAAGATAGCAGAAGACAATGCACAACCTTTGCTACCGGATATTTGTGTGTTAAAGCCCCTGAAAATTTGGTTTCAAATGTAAAGTATTTCTTCATTACATTAAATCTGTATGATTAAATGAGAAAATGTTTAAGTTAAAGTTACGTTAAAGAAAAAACATCCTTAAAACATCCAGACTGTATGAAAAGGAGGAATGATTACAGAAAACCCTGTTTTATTGTTCATTTTGGCACCTGACTATTGTTTTACAACAGACTTGAAAAATTGTGAACCTATCCTTTAAACAACATTATAATAAAACAGGGAGAGTGTGGGGTGTATGATTAGAATTTGTCAGTAAAACAGAGGCTACAGAAAATGTTCATAAGGCTGGACAATGTATCAGCAGCTGTTTGTGAAGACTGAACAAAGACTCTCTGATGGACAGAAAGTTATCACCTACTAATTAAGCTTAAGTTAAGCTTTTGCTGTGCCGGCACCTCAAGTTTGGAACAGTCTTCAATTTAGTATTTAGTCTGCTGACACTGTCCCAGCTTTAAAATCCTGTCTCAAAACACATTTTTTATAGACTTGCCTTCCTATGTGACTTATTTGTTCACATAATATAGCTCAGATTTTAAATGTATTTTTACTCATTTTTAGCATATGGACAATCTTTTAGGTAACTGTCAAATATATTTCAAATATTTGTGATTGTCTTTATATGCTGCCTCACTGCACTGGAAAACACAATACATATTATTAATATGATTATTATCATCATAATTATTAATCAGCAATGCACTTTTTATGTTTAGGGATGCAACGCACAGATTATTTTAATATCAAAACAAAGCTTCAAATCATTAAACATCTTTTGTGATTAGCATTTAATTGAACCATAGCACAAATGACAAACAAGCCACACAAGTAGTCTAAAGAAAGTATAACAGGCCACAGCAGAAATACAAAACTCTTCACATTGAGGTCACAGACATCAACTCAGACATTTTGAAACCATCTCATTCCAGAAATGTGCAAAAGGAGGTCTTCATGGGGCACAAACTGCATGATGGATTAACCAGTTGTGGACTATATAGTGTCAACACAATCTATAAACTTCAGAAATGTTCAATTCGGCATTAATGGTTGAACAGTGTGTCCATCAGAGCAAAGTAATCACAGTCATGCTCATAACAAGAAACAGGCCAAAGTGTATCTTATTCACACTGAGAAATTGAATGAATAAGTACATTCATTATGTAATGCAATAAACTGTATATTACATAAACAGTATTTTCTATAACAGAATAGTGATTTTAATTTATCAGTTGAAAAAATCTAAAGATTTGTTCTTGTACAAGCCACAGAGAGCATAGTATTTCAGTGCATGAAAGAACATTTCATCCCTGAGGCCATAAATGAGAGGACTCAGACATCTCGGAGCAAGATAAAAAGTAATGTAGTTAAGGTATCTGACATTAATGTATAACATTAAATCAATCTGAAGTACAGCAGCTTCTATGAGAGGGCACCACAGCTGGATGAGACAGAGGAGCAGCTGGAAAGCATGAAGAACCACCGTCCTGAGCCCTTTCCATGTTGACTTTTTATTCTCTCCTGATGCAGCTTTGGCCACTTTCATTATTTTAAAATAGGAGAACACAATGGTGATAAACATGATCAAGAAGTAAAACTGACTCATAGCTGACCTAAGATGACCCTGCCAACTGTGAACTGTGAACTGCTCCACAGAGCATATTCTGTAAAGGGTGTAGAAGCTGTGGGTAGCAGATGCAAAGAAGATGGAGATAAAAACAATAAAGGGTATAGAGCTGAGGCCGTGAATGATGAGGATGCATTGCAGAGCCCTGCGTGTGGAGCACAGCTCTGCATGCTGCAGGGGCATGCAAATGGCCACAAAGCGCTCCAGGGTCATTGCTGTCAGAGTAACTGGTGTGACAAAATTGTACAGAGATGACACAGTAAACATAATGAGACACAACCACATCTGTATGGTAAAGTGAAAATAGCTCAAGATCAGCAAGATATTTGTAAAAATTAAAATCAGACAATCAGACAGTAATGTATTCGCAAATAAGATGTAGCGCATGGTTGTGTAGAAGAAATGCTTCATAAAAAAGGTTGTGATCAGCAGAAAGTTAATACAAAGGAACATTGAGACCAAAACCTGAACTAAAATGACCTTCTCATTGATCTTTCGCGTTAAGGATTGACCACCAACCAGTGAGTTATTACCAGCCATATATTTCAATATTGATTGATTGATTTTCTTTAATTTTTATGTCATGTACACAAAGTGAAAAATTACAGTTGCAGAGGTCAAACAAGCCACTTCATTACAAAACTACAGATTATTATACAGCTCGGTCTTAAACTATTCTGCCTTCTCTTCCAAGTTTTTCATAATTATCCAGCCCAAAGAAATCAACATAAATGGAGGATATTTACTAAAAAGTACATCTCTCACATCCTTGTAGACCGGACAGTAAAACAAAAAATGAACCTCATTCTCAGTTTCAACGAGTTTACACAACAAACAAAGTCTGTCCTCCTGTGTAGTGGCATTAAACCTGCTGGTCTGTAGGGCTGATGGTAATGTTCCTGAATGTAACTGTGCACATAGGGATCTTTGTCTTTTGTTTGAATTATATTTCACACAAGGTTCTACACTGGAACTCTTCTTTATGAGACAATAAGATTGTAATATTTGTTTATACCATCTATATCAACAGTATTAACTAAATAGAGAATACAGATCTTAGACTGTGCCACAATTCATTTGGCTCTGAAGACAGAGCTGAAATCAAAGAAATTGTGTCACTATCTAAAGTGTGTCTGACAACATAATCTAAAACATTTGCTATAGTAAGATAAACGTTTTTAAAGCATCACAGTTGCAGCTGAAGTTTACCAAACCTTCCCAGCACTACTGTGGCATCATGGCACACGGTTCCAAAGACAGATTTCTTCTGCTGAGTTGGCCTTCTGAGACACACTTTATAGGCAAGAGGAGAATAACAACACCTTTAGCTTTGCATCTCAGTGTCGTCATCACCACTCACTACTAATGCTTCTCATACTGATGGCTACTTTAATTAGACACACTGAATACTGGAAAACGGTTTGGAGCTTATATCAGTAGTTGGGCTCCTTTAATTAATTCTCATCTACTGTTCAACAAAACAGTAAATAAAACACAGCAAGCCCCTGTTTTTATTGATTTTCTTTTCTTTTAGTTTGACTCAGGTTATTATTATTGTGCCATACTGTTAAGACTGTTTATGGGTGTAATGCGAATTTGCAGATACCCAATATGACTTATATAAACACACCGATAGTATACAATGTCTCAGATAATCAGATAAGATACTAAAGTAACACTTTATTTCAACCCTCAGATGCATTAATTGTACAATGTTCAATAAATACTTGCTACACATGATGTAGCTTTCAGCACATATAGATACATTTTTATGCCTGTTTAGAGGTGTTTTAGTATTAAGCTGTGTTTAAGTATTATGTTTCTGAAAGTTTATCACACTAATGTTATGCTTATAGTCACATAATTGCTGCTTTAAACTTTTATTTCACTACTAGACGTATAGATGGTTTGAGAAGGTTGAATCAATGAAAGTTGAATATCTAAACATCATGAGAAGCCTTAATATGAATGTTAATGTTTGGTACGTTGATAGGAAGCTTTAGATTTAAAAAATCTAAGAAATGAATGTATAATTTTACAAAAAAAATATTTTTACAGTAGCTGAACTGTTTTTCTGAATGGTTTTACAATAGACTGTTTACAATGTGAAGTTAAGTATTCAGACAATAGTGACTCTGAAGTGTGATTTTTGCATTTAAAACTCAAAATGTAATTCCCCAGTGTAGAAATTTAAAGCTCCAAAGAAGATAGCAATGCTTAAACTGGATCTCAGCCTCCTTGCTGAGAACAGGACAGGCAAACTGGGAGTCAAGCCGACAGAAAGACTCTTTCACAGAGCAGCCTGAAACACGGCTTGACTCCTCTTCACTGGTGGTTCAACACTGCTGCACCACAAGGACTCATCTACAACACAGCCCAAGCCATGGCACACTGCTCAACACTGCAGCTAACTACAGCTCAACCAACACAAATCCGGACCTGCTGAGACAACATCAACTATAATGAAACTTGTCAACAATAAGGCATAACATGGCTTTGTGCCAGGGGTTGATGTCGAATAACGTTAAAATTAAAAAGATCATTTCTTTAGAGAAGTTGAGTTAGCCTTCCCTTAGCATTCCTCATTGCAATACGTTAGCCTTGAATCACACTTCAGGGTTTAATGTTTCCTCCGGACATTAAAGATTACCTTTCAAGGAGGTAGTGCCCATTATACAAGGTTATATATTAATTAAAGCGAATTAATTCCTACATAGTCATTCCAGTTGTCCTTTTCCCTCAACATGCTCTTTCTTTTCCAGTTTTGATCAAGGACGTTGGCTAGACTGTTAACCATCAGGGGCTGAGCCCAGATTCTTCTCCATCAAAAAACTTTTAAAAAACATACTTCTAAATAGACTGTTTCCATGTATTTTTGGCTGGACTGCAACAGTGCAGTGAGTGAGTGAGTGAGTGAGTGAGTGAGCGAGCGAGCGAGCGAGCGAGTGATTGATGAAGTTGCACCATTGGTCGGCCCGCCGGCCGAGTGTTGGAGTTTCATCATTGGCCATTTCTCTTTCAAAATGAATTGGCACAAACAGTTTTCTATTACGTCCTCAGGGTTCCACTGACTGCAGCTCATTCCCAAATTTACGCACGTTAGAGCGCGCTGCAGTCAAACCAGTCAGACCCTGCTGCACATGAGAAACCTCCAAACCTCCATGTGACGGAGACATGAGGGCGCACAAGTAAAGCACCCCAAATAACAATCACTGCATTCATAAAATTTGTTTTAGTCAAACGTAACTTAACCATGTCATGTGATATGCTACTTCGGTACCCTTTAACAGCAAACATTACTGGGACCACTACAGAAAATAGCAGATGAACATTTAATGTCCAGGAATTCACATTATGAACACGAACACTAACTATCCCTGTAACAAATTGGCCACAATTTTGCACATTGACCATACACAGTCCAGCCATATACTAGGTTTTGCCCTTGTCTTGTTTTCTTCCATGTGAGAGCTACACATTGCTTAAATAATGTAAAAATTGGAGAAGGAAAGAAGGGTTTGAATTTGATTTACCGTATAATCTGAGCAGGAATATTCCAGTCACTCGAATGTCTCAAACGTCATATCAGATACCTACTACCATTATTACTTGGCCTACATGATGGAAAATCCTCAAAGGGTACTTCCTGTAAACCCTCTCTGATTGATCTTGCATCCGTTCATTCACTGAAGATACAAAATTATAACACTACCATCTTCTTTAGTGACAAACCGCTCAAAGTGGAGAATCATTCGGTTCTAAAGAAAACATTTTCAGGGCTACAGCCCCGAATGCCAAGGCCAGGTGACGCCCATGGTTTTGATGCTACATTGGATGTTGTTTTGACTTTTTTTGTACTTTACTGGTGAATAGGTGCATGTGCACCATCCATTGCCAAAAAAGTTTACAATTTAAATGAGCTGCTTAGGACAAAGCTGTTTTTTAATACTTTGTGGTGAGGATAATAAACACATTGTGTTTTCTTCACCATTACTTTTTTACAGTGTAGCAGATTGTTTCTTAATTTGTGCACACAAATCATTGATTCAATGGAACAACTTAAGTTCAAAGTGTTCAACAGGACAATGAGCAGTTTGGCTGTATTATCTAAACCACTAAATATGATGGGTCTGAAATGTGGGTACCTCACTACACAGAAAACCTGTGTGTGTGCACAGCTACTATAAGAGCAGTAAGTCAGAGTTGAACTCTTGAAGACCATGCCTGTGATGAAACTTCCCAGGATTTTGGATAGTTAAAAGTTTTGGATTGTTGTCTTTGTTGCAGTGATGGTGACACTCTGAAGTCATGGCTTGATTTCCTCCATGTGGATTTAGACTCTAAACAGAACTGTGATGCTAATTGGTTGATCATCACTATTCCTGTATGATGACTAAACTCCTGTGAAACTCATTAAAGGTGAGGTGTAATAGGCTCATTAATTATTTAAACTATCCTCTGCTGATTTGGGCTCTGAGTGAAAATGGATGACACAACAGTTGGAAAAACTTTTGATTCGTATGACAGTTTATGTAAGAATTCAATATTATCAAAACGATGATCAACTTGCTTGTATTACAATTTTTTGTACTTAATTGCAACCAGTGCCAAAAAAACACATAGTTCAAAGCATCATGTAACACATTCTTCTTTCCTGTGAATTATTTAGCATAATTGCTCCACCATCAAAGAAGAAGATAGCAGAAGACAATGCACAACCTTTGCTACTGGATATTTGTGTGTTAAAGCCCCTGAAAATGTGGTTTCAGATGTAAAGTATTTCTTCATTACATTAAATCTGTATGATTAAATGAGAAAATGTTTAAGTTAAGGTTAAGAGACAAAAAAAAACATCCTTAGTTATTATTTATTAAAAGAGAAACACTGAAGAACTCTGTGTCATCAGGACTGTGTGGGCGTGGTTTGATCAGATTTGATTGACAGTTGCCTGGCAACATCACATAAGAAACCCTCAACTGTCATCAAATTCTGAATGAATTGTTGCTAAACATTGCTGATTGGTGCACCAAAATACACAACATCATGTTTTTCCAGCAGAGCCCCGCCCACATCAAACCAGTCAGAAAAGCAAAAAGAAAAAGAAAAAAAAAACACAAATACAGAAATCTCTTAAATAAACAAAACTGTTCAAACTTTGGCAGAGTGTTCATGTAGGACCTCATTGATTATAGGAAGAAGCTGAATGAGGAAAAAAGTTTTTAGGTCCTTTAAGGGTAAAAATCACCAGCCAGATATGATGTAATGCAGTGTCCCAGACTTTGTTACATAACTCTCTCTCTACCCCCAGGTGTGCAAATGTGTCACCTTTCGGCGAAAATTGTCATTTTTAATCCAAAATAGGTCATTTGTGTGATTCATGTATCCACTGAGTTTTTGAAATGGGGGGAAAAATATACTTTTCATAATAACATAAAAGATCGTCAACATTTTGCCATTGCCTGAGAAAAGCATCTCTCACTCCCTGTCAGCAATGTTGAAGTTCGTGGGGCTCGCGATTTTGTCGTCGGGTTTGTCTGAAGGTGAGTTGTTTATGTGAAGGAGCTGCGGCTGCATGCAGGTTAAATATGGGTAGCTTTAGCTACTTTCAGCCGCTACTACTTATAGGCGTGCTAAGCTAACCATCATGGCTCTAAGTTAACACAAAGTTGCAACCTCAGTATGTCATATTTCACCGATAAGGAGAGGAATTACTGAAAGATAGAATAACAAGTTTATCTCAGTGCTGGCATTACAATATGTATTTCATTTAATCTGGGAAAAAAACTAAAATGAAGGTTCATTATTGTTTCCTTTCGAGCGTCACTTTGCAACGTAGGACAACAGCATCTCATTCCAGCAAAAGGAGACCTTCATGGGGCACAAACTGCATGAGTTTGGCATGAGTTTGGATTAACCGGTTGCAGACTAGATGGTGTCAACACAATCTATAAACTTCAGAAATGTTCAATTCGGCATTAATGGTTGAACAGTGTGTCCATCAGAGCAAAGTAATCACAGTCATGCTCATAACAAGAAACAGGCCAAAGTGTGAACACATACTGAGAAATTGAATGAATAAGATAGAACTAGATTTAAGATTTGTTCTTGTACAAGCCACAGAGAGCATAGTATTTCAGTGCATGAAAGAACATTTCATCCCTAAGGCCATAAATGAGAGGACTCAGACATCTCGGAGCAAGAATAAAAGTAATGTAGTTAAAGTATCTGACATCACTGAACAACATTAAATCAATCTGAAGTACAGCAGCTTCTATGAGAGGGCACCACAGCTGGATGAGACAGAGGAGCAGCTGGAAAGCATGAAGAACCACCGTCCTGAGCCCTTTCCATGTTGACTTTTTATTCTCTCCTGATGCAGCTTTGGCCACTTTCATTATTTTAAAATAGGAGAACACAATGGTGATAAACATGATCAAGAAGTAAAACTGACTCATAGCTGACCTAAGATGACCCTGCCAACTGTGAATTGTGAACACCTCCGCAGAGCATATTCTGTCCTGGGTGTAGAAGCTGTGGGTAGCAGATGCGAAGAAGATGGAGATAAAAACAATAAAGGGTATAGAGCTGAGGCTGTGAATGATGAGGATGCATTGCAGAGCCCTGCGTGTGGAGCACAGCTCTGCATGCCGCAGGGGCATGCAAATGGCCACAAAGCGCTCCAGGGTCATTGCTGTCAGAGTAACTGGTGTGACAAATGTGTACAGAGATGACACAGTAACCATGATGAGACACAACCACATCTGTATGGTAAAACGAAAATAGTTCAAGATCACCAGGATATTTGTAAAACTTAAAATCAGACAATCAGACAGTAATGTATTAGCAAATAAAATGTAGCGCATGGTTGTGTAGAAGAAATGCTTCATAAAAAAGGTTGTGATCAGCAGAAAGTTGATACAAAGGAACATTGACACCAAAACCTGAACTAAAATGACCTTTGGCTTTTGCATTAAGGATCGACCACCAACCAGTGAGTTATTACCAGCCATATATTTCAATATTGATTGATTGATTGATTTTTTTCATCTGTGTCATGTACACAAAGTGCACCAACCCTTGTGGGTTTACAAGACACCAAAAGTACAGTTGCAGTGGTCAAACATTTCACTTCATAACAAAATGACAGATTATTATACAGCTTGGTCTTAAAGTATTCTGCCTTCTCTTCCAAGTTTGGAAAATTATATCTGCTACAAAAAAGGTTCCCTTCCTGAAGCACAACTCAACTTTTTAATCCAGCCCAAAGAAATCAACATAAATGGAGGACATTTTACCAAAAAGTACATCCCTCACATCCTTTACAGGACAGTAAAACAAAAATTGAATCTCATTCTCAGTTTCACCGAGTTTACACAACAAACAAAGTCTGTCCCCCTCTGGAGTGGCATTAAACCTGCTGGTCTTTAGGGCTGATGGTAATGTTCCTGAATGTAACTGTGCACATAGGAATCTTTGTCTTTTGTTTGAATTATATTTCACACAGGGTTCTACACTGTAACTATTCTTTATGAGACAATAAGATTGTAATATTTGTATATACCATATATATCAACAGTATTAACTAAATAGAGAATACAGATCTTAGACTGTGCCACAATTCATTTGGCTCTGAAGACCGAGCTGAAATCAAGAAATTGTGTCATTATCTAAACTGTGTCTGACAACATAATCTAAAACTTTTGCTGTAGTAAGATCAATGTTTTTTAAGGCATCACAGTTGCAGCTGAAGTTTACTTTGACCAGAACAAACACAATACACATCTACAGTATTTCACATACAGTCAAGGACATATTTCAGTTTACCAAACCTTCCCAGTACTACTGTGGCATCATGGCACACAGTTCCAAAGACAGATGTCTTCTGCTGAGTCGGTATTCTGAGACACACTTTATTTATAAATAACACCTTTAGCTTTACACCTCAGTGTCGTCATCACCACTCACTACTAATGCTTCTCATGCAGGTGGCTGAATACTGGAAAAAAGTTGGAGTGGAGTTATATCAGTAGTTGGGCTCCTTTAATTAATTCTCATCTACTGTTCAACAAAACAGTAAATAAAACACAGCAAGCCCCTGTTTTTATTGATTTACTTTTCTTTTAGTTTGACTCAGGCTATTATTATTGTGCCATACTGTTAAGACTGTTTATGGGTGTAATGCAAATTTGCAGATACCCAATATGACTTATATAAACACACCGGTAGTATACAATGTCACAGATAATCAGATAAGATACTAAGTAATCTTTTTTTTTTCAACCCCCAGATGCATTAATTGTACAATGTTCAATAAATACTTGCTGCACACTATGATCTTGCTTTCAGCACATACAGAGATTGGGGATGTCAACGGTTAACGGTTAATTGGATAACCGCCGAGAGTATATTTGACCAGTTACGCATGTCGGTCTGTAGGTTAATTTGCATACACACTCTGCTAACGGCTAGACAATTACGTGTTCACAACATCAGATCTTCTTTTTGAATGGATAAAGTACCGGTGTAAAACCACTTCTACACGGAGTGTTGCTTTATGCTTGCTTTAATGTTGCTAGGCTAGCGAGTGTCTTAAAGTCTATAGTGAGTGTGTCAGAGTCAGTCAGCCCTAAAAGTGTATTGTTAGATCAGTTTAACCCCCTGGTACTTCTGAAGACTTGTGTAACATGTTTTTGTGCCACGGAGGAAATAAATTCATGACCAGTGAAAACGAGTCCAAAGCGTCTTCCGACGTCTCAACGGCAGAAACGGAATATGTCAAGCTGCCAAATACCACTGTGACAGATGATAAGGAGCTCAAAAAGACAAACAGGCAGTCCTATAAATGCTAAATGCTGGAGTCTTTCCATTGATGCTAAAGTGAGACAAGGTGAATGGGACTTCTTTGGGAATATTGATGTTGATGTTTCTGTCCCCATTCATCTCTGTTTCCTTCTTGCCAGGGCTTTGCAGTTTACACACCTGGAAACACAATTGTTACTAAAATTACAACTGGTAATATTTAATATATTACAACTGGTATATCCTGAGCTCAGGAGGTAGAGCGGGTCGTCTACTAATTGGAAGATTGGCGGTTCGATTCCCGACTCCTCTAGTCCGCATGTCGAAGTATCCTTGGGCAAGATACTGAACCCCAAATTGCTCCTGATGGCTGTGCCATCAGTGTATGAATGTGTGCGAATGATTAGGTTTCCTCTGATGGGCAGGTTGGGACATTGTATGGTAGCCCCTGTACCCATTCAGCGTATGAATGTGTGTGAATGGGTGAATTGACTCGTAGTGTTAAAAGCGCTTTGAGTAGTCGGATGACTAGAAAGGCCCTATACAAGTACAGTCCATTTAACAATATTACTATTATCACCACCACTTATCGCTTAATTTAGTATGTAGCAATAGGCAACTAGGAGAGGGGCTCACCAGATTTGCTGCCATTGCCTGTACTGGAGAACAGGATCTTGCTCCACTTTTCCCTTTCTGTAATTGTTGGAGCTGCAGTAGGTAATTTTACCAGACTTCTTTCTGCGGATTGATATGATTGGATGTGGTCCTCCAGAGTCTATGATCAGAACTGCGTCTATAGCAGCGGTCTGCTATTCACCTTGTCTCACTTCACCATCAATGGAAATTTTCAGTTTAATGTTAATTATAATGCTAAGTAGGCTTATCTTAAGAAGGCTACAAAGTTTACGTTGCTATGGACACAGTTCCAACCGTAGAATCAAAACGGATTATTTTTGGCGGAAGCAATAAAATAGTTTTTAAATCAATAAAATCATTTTTGAATCAATATTTTGAGCCAAATTATTGATTTCTTCATTAAATAGTCTTTATTAAATAGTCTAAATATGATGGGTCTGAAATGTGGGTACCTCACTACACAGAAAACCTGTGTGTGTGTGCACAGCTACTATAAGAGCGGTAAGCCAGAGTTGAACTCTTGAAGGCCATGCCTGTGATGAAACTTCCTGGGATTTTGGATTGTTAAAAGTTTTAGATTGTTGTCTTTGTTGCAGTGATGGTGACACTCTGAAGTCATGGCTTGATTTCCTCTATGTGGATTCACAGACTCCAAACACTGTGATGCTACTTGCTGATGCTGATCATCATTATTCTCGTATGGTAACTAAACTTCTTTGAAACTCATTAAAGGTGAGGTGTAATAGGCTCATTAATTAACTATCCGCTGCTGATTTGGGCTCCGAGTGAAAATGGATGTCACAACAGTTGGAAAACTTTTGATTTTTAATGACAGTTTATGTAAGAATTCAGTATTATCAATTCTTGTATTACAGTTTTTACAGCTGAAGCTTCATATTAGCTTCAAATCAAAGGAGGGCTGTGGATTTTGTCCCCGTGTCACTTACATTGAAAGTGTATTATGAAGGGATCTCTTAATGGCCAGTATGAACAGGAGGAATGATTACAGCAAGAAAATCCCGTTTCAGTGTTCATTTTGGCACCTGGCTATAGGACAGACTGTAAAAACCGTAAACCTATCCTTTAGGCAACATTATAAAAAAAACAGGGAGAGTGTGGGGTGTATGATTAGAATTTGTCAGTAAAACGGAGGCCACAGAAAATGTAGATAAGGCTGAACAATGTATCAGCAGCTGTTTGTGAAGACTGAACAAAGGGCCCAATGTCTGATGGACAGAGAGAGTTATCATTTTCCAATGGTTACTCATTTATTCTAGGATCCATTTTTAAAATCCTACTCATGACTTAGAAGTCTTAACATGGCCAGGCGCCACAGTACATCAGTGAACTTCTTACTGTCTCAATTCTGATGGATTAGGCTTTTTAGCTGTTCCACAGTCCAGGTTAAGGTCAAGTTTTTGCTGTGCCAGCACCTCCGGTTTAGAACAGTCTTTCATTAGTATTTAGTCTGCTGACACTGTCTCAGCTTTAAAATCCTGTCTCAAAACACATTTTATAGCCTTGCCTTCTTGTTTGACCATTAGACTTATTTGTTCACATAATATAGCTCTAGTGGCGTGTCACCATCAGATTTTAAATGTATTTTTACTCATGCTTAGCATATGGACAATCTTTTACATAACTGTCTTTCAAATATTTGTGATTGTCTTTATTATTATTATGATTATGATTATTATCATCATTATTAATCAGCAGTGCACTTTTTGTGTTTAGGGATGCAAAGCACAGATTATTTTAATATCAAATCAAAGCTGTGTCTTTCAAGAAATATGTAACCGGATGATTAATTTAAGCAGTGGCTTAAATTGTTCAAATCATTAGACATCTTTTGTGATTAGCTTTTTATTGAACCATAACACAAAAGACAAACAAAGAAGAGAAAGTAAAACAGGCCACAGCAGAAATACAAAACTCTTCACATTAAGGTTGAAGACATCAACTCAGACATTGTGAAACTATCTCATTCCAGAAATGTGCAAAAGGAGACCTTCATGGGGCACAAACTGCATGATTGATTAACCAGTTGTGGACTATATGGTGTCAACACAATCTACAGTATAAGCTGCAAAAATATTCAAGTTGGCATTAATGGTTGAACAGTGTGTCCATCAGAGCAAAGTAATCACAGTCATGTTCATAACAAGAAACTGGCCAAAGTGTGAAATTGAATGAATAAAATACATTCATTATATAATGCAATAAACTGTATATTACATAAACAGTATTTTCTATAACAGGTGATTTTAACTTATCAAATGAAAAAATCTAAAAATTTGTTCTTGTACAAGCCACAGAGAGCATAGTATTTCAGTGCATGAAAGAACATTTCATCCCTGAGGCAATAAATGAGAGGACTCAGACATCTCGGAGCAAGATAAAAAGTAATGTAGTTAAAGTATCTGATATTAATGAATAACATGAAATCAATCTGAAGTACAGCAGCTTCTATGAAAGGGCACCACAGCTGGATGAGACAGAGGAACAGCTGGAAAGCATGAAGAACCACCGTCCTGAGCCCTTTCCATGTTGACTTTTTATTCTCTCCTGATGCAGCTTTGGCCACTTTCATTATTTTAAAATAGGAGAACACAATGGTGATAAACATGATCAAGAGGTAAAACTGACTCATAGCTGACCTAAGATGACCCTGCCAACTGTGAATTGTGAATACCTCCACAAAGCATATTCTGTCCTGGGTGTAGAAGCTGTGGGTAGCAGATGCAAAGAAGATGGAGATAAAAACAATAAAGGGTATAGAGCTGAGGCCGTGAATGATGAGGATGCATTGCAGAGCCCTGCGTGTGGAGCACAGCTCTGCATGCCGCAGGGGCATGCAAATGGCCACAAAGCGCTCCAGGGTCATTGCTGTCAGAGAAACTGGTGTGACAAATGTGTACAGAGATGACACAGTAAACATAATGAGACACAACCACATCTGTATGGTAAAGTGAAAATAGCTCAAGATCAGCAAGATATTTGTAAAAATTAAAATCAGACAATCAGACAGTAATGTATTCGCAAATAAGATGTAGCGCATGGTTGTGTAGAAGAAATGCTTCATAAAAAAGGTTGTGATCAGCAGAAAGTTGATACAAAGGAACATTGAGACCAAAACCTGAACTAAAATGACCTTCTCATTGATCTTTCGCGTTAAGGATTGACCACCAACCAGTGAGTTATTACCAGCCATATATTTCAATATTTATTGATTGATTTTCTTTAATTTTTATGTCATGTACACAAAGTGAAAAATTACAGTTGCAGAGGTCAAACAAGTCACTTCATTACAAAACTACAGATTATTATACAGCTCGGTCTTAAACTATTCTGCCTTCTCTTCCAAGTTTTTCATAATTATCCAGCCCAAAGAAATCAACATAAATGGAGGACATTTACTAAAAAGTACATCCCTCACATCCTTGTAGACCGGACAGTAAAACAAAAAATGAACCTCATTCTCAGTTTCACCGAGTTTACACAACAAGCAAAGTCTGTCCTCCTCTTGAGTGGCATTAAACCTGCTGGTCTTTAGGGCTGATGGTAATGTTCCTGAATGTAACTGTGCACATAGGGATCTTTGTCTTTTGTTTGAATTATATTTCACACAAGGTTCTACACTGGAACTATTCTTTATGAGACAATAAGATTGTAATATTTGTTTATACCAAATATATCAACAGTATTGTAACTAAATACAGAATACAGACCTTAGACTGTGCCACAATTCATTTGGCTCTGAAGACAGAGCTGAAATCAAGAAATTGTGTCCTTATCTAAACTGTGTCTGACAACATAATCTAAAACATTTGCTGTAGTTGTCCTCTGGGTCAAGGTGACCCGGTGGCCGAAAATGTCCCTTTGTGCCTGCGTGCAGTAGGATATGTCATTGTGCATGACATTTGTGATTCTTGAAGCAGTTATCTTTTGTTTTTGAATAATAGGAAGAAAGTAAGACAAAAAAAGAATAAAGGAAAAAGATGACACAAACACTTCATATCACAGAGCCGCTACTTTATTGTAGCCCTCGCATTGTCCTCTGGGTCGAGGTGACCTGGCGGTTGAAAACGTCCCTTTGTGCGTGCGTGCAGTAGGATTTCCCGTTGTGCATGACATTTGTTGTTATCTTTTGTTTTATTTTGTTTTTTTTATTTATTTATTTTTTTGAATAATAGGAACAAAGTAAGAAACAATAAAGGAAATGATGACACAAACGCTTCGTATCACAGAGCCACTACTTTATTTTAGTTATCCCTTTCTTTGTTGTCATTGTAACAAAAGGTCACACACACACAAAAAAAACTAACACACATCTCTTTAGTCAGTTCTGTAAATTTCATCGGGACCATCTCTGTATGGCGTCACACGTGCCGATAAGGTACGAGCAGACCCAGATTGTCTGAGCGTCGTTGAAGCCGTCATCCCAGCAGAACTCTTCCCTACAGGGGATGAGGCTGCCGCTGCCGCTGCCGCTGCCGCCGCCACTGGACTGTCTGAGACTCTTAACCTAAGGGTCATGGGTTCGACTCCTGCGTTACACATAAAATGCGTAAAAGAGGTAATGCTGAAAATCTGAATCACAATCCTACTATGGTAAAAGTTATCTGATTACATGTATTTTGATTAAGGGGGGGTGTTACTCGAATGATTACTGTAGTTAAAGTAATCAGATACCTATAAATATAACACAGTTGTACATAGTCTTACCAAAAGGCCGGATAGCTCAGTAGGTAGGGCATGAGACTCTTAACCTAAGGGTCATGGGTTCGATTCCTGCATTGCAAGTAAAATGAGTAAAAGCGTTGATGCTCAAAATCTGAATCACAATCCTATTACTATGGTAAAAGTTATCTGATTACATGTATTTTGATTAAGGGGGGGTGTTACTCGAAAAATAGTGAAAATGAGTAAGGGTTGGTGTTATTCAAAAAATGGTGAAAATGACAAATAGTGAAAATGAGTAAGAGGGGGGTGTTACTTAAAAATAGTGAAAATGAGTATGGGGGGGTGTTACTCAAAAAATGGTGAAAATGAAAAATAGTGAAAATGGGTAAGAGGGGGGGTGTCACTTGAAAATAGTGAAAATGAGTAAGGGGGGGTGTTACTCGAATGATTACTGTAGTTAAAGTAATCAGATACATATACATATAACACAGTTGTACATAGTCTTACCAAAAGGCCGGATAGCTCAGTAGGTTGGGCATGAGACTCTTAACCTAAGGGTCATGGGTTCGATTCCTGCGTTGCACGTAAAACGAGCAAAAGAGTTGATACTCAAAATCTGAATCACAATCCTATTACTATGGTAAAAGTTATCTGATTACATGTATTTTTATTAAAGGGGGGTGTTAAACGAAAAATAGTGAAAATAAGTATGGGGGGGTGTTACTCAAAAAATGGTGAAAATGAAAAATAGTTAAAATGGGTAAGAGGGGGGGTGTTACTTGAAAATAGTGAAAATGAGTATGGGGGGGTGTTACTCAAAAAATGGTGAAAATGAAAAATAGTGAAAATTGGTAAGAGGGGGGGTGTTACTTGAAAATAGTGAAAATGAGTAAGGGGGGGTGTTACTCGAATGATTACTGTGGTTAAAGTAATCAGATACATATACATATAACACAGTTGTACATAGTCTTACCAAAAGGCCGGATAGCTCAGTAGGTAGGGCATGTGACTCTTAACCTAAGGGTCATGGGTTCAATTCCTGCATTGCACGTAAAATGAGTAAAAGAGTTGATGCTCAAAATCTGAATCACAATCCTATTACTATGGTAAAAGTTATCTGATTACATGTATTTTTATTAAAGGGGGATGTTACTCGAATGATTACTGGAGTTAAAGTAATCAGATACCTATAAATATAACACAGTTGTAGATGGTCTTACGAAAAGGCCGGATAGCTCAGTAGGTAGGGCGTGAGACTCTTAACCTAAGGGTCATGGGTTCGATTCCTGCGTTGCAAGTAAAATGAGTAAAAGAGTTGATACTCAAAATCTGAATCACAATCCTATTACTATGGTAAAAGTTATCTGATTACATGTATTTTGATTAAGGGGGGGTGTTACCCGAATGATTACTGTAGTTAAAGTAATCAGATACCTATAAATATAACACAGTTGTACATAGTCTTACCAAAAGGCCGGATAGCTCAGTAGGTAGGGCGTGAGACTCTTGACCTAAGGGTCATGGGTTCGATTCCTGCGTTGCACGTAAAACGAGCAAAAGAGTTGATACTCAAAATCTGAATCACAATCCTATTACTATGGTAAAAGTTATCTGATTACATGTATTTTTATTAAAGGGGGGTGTTACACGAAAAATAGTGAAAATAAGTATGGGGGGTGTTATTCAAAAAATGGTGAAAATGAGAAATAGTTAAAATGGGTAAGAGGGGGGGTGTTACTTGAAAATAGTGAAAATGAGTATGGGCGGGTGTTACTCGAAAAATAGTGAAAATGAGTAAGGGTTGGTGTTATTCAAAAAATGGTGAAAATTAAAAATAGTGAAAATGAGTAAGAGGGGAGTGTTACTTGAAAATAGTGAAAATAAGTATGGGGGGTGTTATTCAAAAAATGGTGAAAATGAAAAATAGTTAAAATGGGTAAGAGGGGGGGTGTTACTTGAAAATAGTGAAAATGAGTATGGGCGGGTGTTACTCGAAAAATAGTGAAAATGAGTAAGGGTTGGTGTTATTCAAAAAATGGTGAAAATTAAAAATAGTGAAAATGAGTATGGGGGGTGTTCCTCAAAAAATGGTGAAAATGAAAAATAGTGAAAATGGGTAAGAGGGGGGGTGTTACTTGAAAATAGTGAAAATGAGTATGGGGGGTGTTACTCAAAAAATGGTGAAAATGAAAAATAGTGAAAATGGGTAAGAGGGGGGGTGTTACTTGAAAATAGTGAAAATGAGTAAGGGGGGGTGTTACTCGAGTGATTACTGTGGTTAAAGTAATCAGATACCTATAAATATAACACAGTTGCACATAGGCTTACCAAAAGGCCGGATAGCTCAGTAGGTAGGGCGTGAGACTCTTAACCTAATGGTCATGGGTTCGATTCCTGCGTTGCACGTGAAATGACTAAAAGAGTTGATACTCAAAATCTGAATCACAATCCTATTACTATGGTAAAAGTTATCTGATTACATGTATTTTTATTAAAGGGGGGTGTTACACGAAAAATAGTGAAAATGAGTATGGGGGTGTGTTACTCGAAAAATAGTGAAAATGAGTAAGGGGGGGTGTTACTTTAAAATAGTGAAAATGAGTATGGGGGGGTGTTACTCAAAAAATGGTGAAAATGAAAAATAGTGAAAATGGGTAAGAGGGGGAGTGTTACTTGAAAATAGTGAAAATGAGTATGGGGGGGTGTTACTCAAAAAATGGTGAAAATGAAAAATAGTGAAAATGGGTAAGAGGGGGGGTGTTACTTGAAAATAGTGAAAATGAGTATGGGGGGGTGTTACTCAAAAAATGGTGAAAATGAAAAATAGTGAAAATGGGTAAGAGGGGGGGTGTTACTTGAAAATAGTGAAAATGAGTAAGGGGGGGTGTTACTTTAAAATAGTGAAAATGAGTATGGGGGGGTGTTACTCAAAAAATGGTGAAAATGAAAAATAGTGAAAATGGGTAAGGGGGGGGTGTTACTTGAAAATAGTGAAAATGAGTAAGGGGGGGTGTTACTCGAATGATTACTGTGGTTAAAGTAATCAGATACATATACATATAACACAGTTGTACACAGTCTTACCAAAAGGCCGGATAGCTCAGTAGGTAGGGCATGAGACTCTTAACCTAAGGGTCATGGGTTCGATTCCTGCATTGCACGTAAAATGAGTAAAAAAGTTGATGCTCAAAATCTGAATCACAATCCTATTGCTATGGTAAAAGTTATCTGATTACATGTATTTTTATTAAAGGGGGGTGTTACTCGAATGATTACTGTAGTTAAAGTAATCAGATACCTATAAATATAACACAGTTGTAGATTGTCTTACGAAAAGGCCGGATAGCTCAGTAGGTAGGGCGTGAGACTCTTAACCTAAGGGTCATGGGTTCGATTCCTGCGTTGCACGTAAAACGAGTAAAAGAGTTGATGCTCAAAATCTGAATCACAATCCTATTGCTATGGTAAAAGTTATCTGATTACATGTATTTTTATTAAAGGGGGGTGTTACACGAAAAATAGTGAAAATGAGTATGGGGGTGTGTTACTCGAAAAATAGTGAAAATGAGTAAGGGTTGGTGTTATTCAAAAAATGGTGAAAATTAAAAATAGTGAAAATGAGTATGGGGGGGTGTTACTCAAAAAATGGTGAAAATGAAAAATAGTGAAAATGGGTAAGAGGGGGGGTGTTACTTGAAAATAGTGAAAATGAGTAAGGGGGGGTGTTACTTTAAAATAGTGAAAATGAGTATGGGGGGGTGTTACTCAAAAAATGGTGAAAATTAAAAATAGTGAAAATGGGTAAGAGGGGGGGTGTTACTTGAAAATAGTGAAAATGAGTAAGAGGGGGGTGTTACTTAAAAATAGTGAAAATGAGTGTGGGGGGGTGTTACTCAAAAAATGGTGAAAATGAAAAATAGTTAAAATGGGTAAGAGGGGGGGTGTTACTTGAAAATAGTGAAAATGAGTAAGGGGGGGTGTTACTCGAATGATTACTGTGGTTAAAGTAATCAGATACATATACATATAACACAGTTGTACATAGTCTTACCAAAAGGCCGGATAGCTCAGTAGGTAGGGCATGAGACTCTTAACCTAAGGGTCATGGGTTCGATTCCTGCATTGCACGTAAAATGAGTAAAAGAGTTGATGCTCAAAATCTGAATCACAATCCTATTACTATGGTAAAAGTTATCTGATTACATGTATTTTTATTAAAGGGGGGTGTTACACGAAAAATAGTGAAAATGAGTAAGAGGGGGGTGTTACTTAAAAATAGTGAAAATGAGTGTGGGGGGGTGTTACTCAAAAAATGGTGAAAATGAAAAATAGTTAAAATGGGTAAGAGGGGGGGTGTTACTTGAAAATAGTGAAAATGAGTATGGGGGGGTGTTACTCAAAAAATGGTGAAAATGAAAAATAGTGAAAATGAGTAAGGGGGTTGTTACTCGAATGATTACTGTGGTTAAAGTAATCAGATACATATACATATAACACAGTTGTACATAGTCTTACCAAAAGGCCGGATAGCTCAGTAGGTAGGGCATGAGACTCTTAACCTAAGGGTCATGGGTTCGATTCCTGCATTGCACGTAAAATGAGTAAAAGAGTTGATGCTCAAAATCTGAATCACAATCCTATTACTATGGTAAAAGTTATCTGATTACATGTATTTTTATTAAAGGGGGGTGTTACACGAAAAATAGTGAAAATGAGTAAGAGGGGGGTGTTACTTAAAAATAGTGAAAATGAGTGTGGGGGGGTGTTACTCAAAAAATGGTGAAAATGAAAAATAGTTAAAATGGGTAAGAGGGGGGGTGTTACTTGAAAATAGTGAAAATGAGTATGGGGGGGTGTTACTCAAAAAATGGTGAAAATGAAAAATAGTGAAAATGAGTAAGGGGGTTGTTACTCGAATGATTACTGTGGTTAAAGTAATCAGATACATATACATATAACACAGTTGTACACAATCTTACCAAAAGGACGGATAGCTCAGTAGGTAGGGCATGAGACTCTTAACCTAAGGGTCATGGGTTCGATTCCTGCATTGCACGTAAAATGAGTAAAAAAGTTGATGCTCAAAATCTGAATCACAATCCTATTGCTATGGTAAAAGTTATCTGATTACATGTGTTTTTATTAAAGGGGGGTGTTACTCGAATGATTACTGTAGTTAAAGTAATCAGATACCTATAAATATAACACAGTTGTAGATTGTCTTACGAAAAGGCCGGATAGCTCAGTAGGTAGGGCGTGAGACTCTTAACCTAAGGGTCATGGGTTCGATTCCTGCGTTGCACGTAAAACGAGTAAAAGAGTTGATGCTCAAAATCTGAATCACAATCCTATTGCTATGGTAAAAGTTATCTGATTACATGTATTTTTATTAAAGGGGGGTGTTACACGAAAAATAGTGAAAATGAGTATGGGGGTGTGTTACTCGAAAAATAGTGAAAATGAGTAAGGGTTGGTGTTATTCCAAAAATGTTGAAAATTAAAAATAGTGAAAATGAGTATGGGGGGGTGTTGCTCAAAAAATGGTGAAAATGAAAAATAGTGAAAATGGGTAAGAGGGGGGGTGTTACTTGAAAATAGTGAAAATGAGTAAGGGGGGGTGTTACTTTAAAATAGTGAAAATGAGTATGGGGGGGAGTTACTCAAAAAATGGTGAAAATTAAAAATAGTGAAAATGGGTAAGAGGGGGGGTGTTACTTGAAAATAGTGAAAATGAGTAAGAGGGGGGTGTTACTTAAAAATAGTGAAAATGAGTGTGGGGGGGTGTTACTCAAAAAATGGTGAAAATGAAAAATAGTTAAAATGGGTAAGAGGGGGGGTGTTACTTGAAAATAGTGAAAATGAGTAAGGGGGGGTGTTACTCGAATGATTACTGTGGTTAAAGTAATCAGATACATATACATATAACACAGTTGTACATAGTCTTACCAAAAGGCCGGATAGCTCAGTAGGTAGGGCATGAGACTCTTAACCTAAGGGTCATGGGTTCGATTCCTGCATTGCACGTAAAATGAGTAAAAGAGTTGATGCTCAAAATCTGAATCACAATCCTATTACTATGGTAAAAGTTATCTGATTACATGTATTTTTATTAAAGGGGGGTGTTACACGAAAAATAGTGAAAATGAGTAAGAGGGGGGTGTTACTTAAAAATAGTGAAAATGAGTGTGTGGGGGTGTTACTCAAAAAATGGTGAAAATGAAAAATAGTTAAAATGGGTAAGAGGGGGGGTGTTACTTGAAAATAGTGAAAATGAGTATGGGGGGGTGTTACTCAAAAAATGGTGAAAATGAAAAATAGTGAAAATGAGTAAGGGGGTTGTTACTCGAATGATTACTGTGGTTAAAGTAATCAGATACATATACATATAACACAGTTGTACATAGTCTTACCAAAAGGCCGGATAGCTCAGTAGGTAGGGCATGAGACTCTTAACCTAAGGGTCATGGGTTCGATTCCTGCATTGCACGTAAAATGAGTAAAAGAGTTGATGCTCAAAATCTGAATCACAATCCTATTACTATGGTAAAAGTTATCTGATTACATGTATTTTTATTAAAGGGGGGTGTTACACGAAAAATAGTGAAAATGAGTAAGAGGGGGGTGTTACTTAAAAATAGTGAAAATGAGTGTGGGGGGGTGTTACTCAAAAAATGGTGAAAATGAAAAATAGTTAAAATGGGTAAGAGGGGGGGTGTTACTTGAAAATAGTGAAAATGAGTATGGGGGGGTGTTACTCAAAAAATGGTGAAAATGAAAAATAGTGAAAATGAGTAAGGGGGTTGTTACTCGAATGATTACTGTGGTTAAAGTAATCAGATACATATACATATAACACAGTTGTACACAATCTTACCAAAAGGACGGATAGCTCAGTAGGTAGGGCATGAGACTCTTAACCTAAGGGTCATGGGTTCGATTCCTGCATTGCACGTAAAATGAGTAAAAAAGTTGATGCTCAAAATCTGAATCACAATCCTATTGCTATGGTAAAAGTTATCTGATTACATGTGTTTTTATTAAAGGGGGGTGTTACTCGAATGATTACTGTAGTTAAAGTAATCAGATACCTATAAATATAACACAGTTGTAGATTGTCTTACGAAAAGGCCGGATAGCTCAGTAGGTAGGGCGTGAGACTCTTAACCTAAGGGTCATGGGTTCGATTCCTGCGTTGCACGTAAAACGAGTAAAAGAGTTGATGCTCAAAATCTGAATCACAATCCTATTGCTATGGTAAAAGTTATCTGATTACATGTATTTTTATTAAAGGGGGGTGTTACACGAAAAATAGTGAAAATGAGTATGGGGGTGTGTTACTCGAAAAATAGTGAAAATGAGTAAGGGTTGGTGTTATTCCAAAAATGTTGAAAATTAAAAATAGTGAAAATGAGTATGGGGGGGTGTTGCTCAAAAAATGGTGAAAATGAAAAATAGTGAAAATGGGTAAGAGGGGGGGTGTTACTTGAAAATAGTGAAAATGAGTAAGGGGGGGTGTTACTTTAAAATAGTGAAAATGAGTATGGGGGGGAGTTACTCAAAAAATGGTGAAAATGAAAAATAGTGAAAATGGGTAAGAGGGGGGGTGTTACTTGAAAATAGTGAAAATGAGTAAGGGGGGGTGTTACTTTAAAATAGTGAAAATGAGTATGGGGGGGAGTTACTCAAAAAATGGTGAAAATGAAAAATAGTTAAAATGGGTAAGAGGGGGGGTGTTACTTGAAAATAGTGAAAATGAGTAAGGGGGGGTGTTACTCGAATGATTACTGTGGTTAAAGTAATCAGATACATATACATATAACACAGTTGTACATAGTCTTACCAAAAGGCCGGATAGCTCAGTAGGTAGGGCATGAGACTCTTAACCTAAGGGTCATGGGTTCGATTCCTGCATTGCACGTAAAATGAGTAAAAGAGTTGATGCTCAAAATCTGAATCACAATCCTATTACTATGGTAAAAGTTATCTGATTACATGTATTTTTATTAAAGGGGGGTGTTACACGAAAAATAGTGAAAATGAGTAAGAGGGGGGTGTTACTTAAAAATAGTGAAAATGAGTGTGTGGGGGTGTTACTCAAAAAATGGTGAAAATGAAAAATAGTTAAAATGGGTAAGAGGGGGGGTGTTACTTGAAAATAGTGAAAATGAGTATGGGGGGGTGTTACTCAAAAAATGGTGAAAATGAAAAATAGTGAAAATGAGTAAGGGGGTTGTTACTCGAATGATTACTGTGGTTAAAGTAATCAGATACATATACATATAACACAGTTGTACAGAGTCTTACCAAAAGGCCAGATAGCTCAGTAGGTAGGGCATGAGACTCTTAACCTAAGGGTCATGGGTTCGATTCCTGCATTGCACGTAAAATGAGTAAAAGAGTTGATGCTCAAAATCTGAATCACAATCCTATTACTATGGTAAAAGTTATCTGATTACATGTATTTTGATTAAGGGGGGGTGTTACCCGAATGATTACTGTAGTTAAAGTAATCAGATACCTATAAATATAACACAGTTGTACATAGTCTTACCAAAAGGCCGGATAGCTCAGTAGGTAGGGCGTGAGACGCTTGACCTAAGGGTCATGGGTTCGATTCCTGCGTTGCACGTAAAACGAGCAAAAGAGTTGATACTCAAAATCTGAATCACAATCCTATTACTATGGTAAAAGTTATCTGATTACATGTATTTTTATTAAAGGGGGGTGTTACACGAAAAATAGTGAAAATGAGTAAGAGGGGGGTGTTACTTAAAAATAGTGAAAATGAGTGTGGGGGGGTGTTACTCAAAAAATGGTGAAAATGAAAAATAGTGAAAATGAGTAAGAGGGGGGTGTTACTTAAAAATAGTGAAAATGAGTATGGGGGGGTGTTACTCAAAAAATGGTGAAAATGAAAAATAGTGAAAATGGGTAAGAGGTGGGGTGTTACTTGAAAATAGTGAAAATGAGTATGGGGGGGTGTTACTCAAAAAATGGTGAAAATGAAAAATAGTGAAAATGGGTAAGAGGGGGAGTGTTACTTGAAAATAGTGAAAATGAGTATGGGGGGGTGTTACTCAAAAAATGGTGAAAATGAAAAATAGTGAAAATGGGTAAGAGGGGGGGGTGTTACTTGAAAATAGTGAAAATGAGTAAGGGGGGGTGTTATTCGAATGATTACTGTGGTTAAAGAAATCAGATACCTATAAATATAACACAGTTGTACATAGTCTTACCAAAAGGCCGGATAGCTCAGTAGGTAGGGCGTGAGACTCTTGACCTAAGGGTCATGGGTTCGATTCCTGCGTTGCACGTAAAACGAGCAAAAGAGTTGATACTCAAAATCTGAATCACAATCCTATTACTATGGTAAAAGTTATCTGATTACATGTATTTTTATTAAAGGGGGGTGTTACACGAAAAATAGTGAAAATGAGTAAGAGGGGGGTGTTACTTAAAAATAGTGAAAATGAGTGTGGGGGGGTGTTACTCAAAAAATGGTGAAAATGAAAAATAGTGAAAATGAGTAAGAGGGGGGTGTTACTTAAAAATAGTGAAAATGAGTATGGGGGGGTGTTACTCAAAAAATGGTGAAAATGAAAAATAGTGAAAATGGGTAAGAGGGGGAGTGTTACTTGAAAATAGTGAAAATGAGTATGGGGGGGTGTTACTCAAAAAATGGTGAAAATGAAAAATAGTGAAAATGGGTAAGAGGGGGGGTGTTACTTGAAAATAGTGAAAATGAGTAAGGGGGGGTGTTATTCGAATGATTACTGTGGTTAAAGTAATCAGATACATATACATATAACACAGTTGTACATAGTTTTACCAAAAGGCCGGATAGCTCAGTAGGTAGGGCATGAGACTCTTAACCTAAGGGTCATGGGTTCGAATCCTGCATTGCACGTAAAATGAGTAAAAGAGTTGATGCTCAAAATCTGAATCACAATCCTATTACTATGGTAAAAGTTATCTGATTACATGTATTTTGATTAAGGGGGGGGTGTTACCCGAATGATTACTGTAGTTAAAGTAATCAGATACCTATAAATATAACACAGTTGTACATAGTCTTACCAAAAGGCCGGATAGCTCAGTAGGTAGGGCGTGAGACTCTTAACCTAAGGGTCATGGGTTCGATTCCTGCGTTGCACGTAAAATGAGTAAAAGAGTTGATACTCAAAATCTGAATCACAATCCTATTACTATAGTAAAAGTTATCTGATTACATGTATTTTTATTAAGGGGGGGGTGTTACCCGAATGATTACTGTAGTTAAAGTAATCAGATACCTATAAATATAACACAGTTGTACATAGTCTTACCAAAAGGCCGGATAGCTCAGTAGGTAGGGCGTGAGACTCTTAACCTAAGGGTCATGGGTTCGATTCCTGCGTTGCACGTAAAATGAGTAAAAGAGTTGATACTCAAAATCTGAATCACAATCCTATTACTATAGTAAAAGTTATCTGATTACATGTATTTTTATTAAGGGGGGGGTGTTACCCGAATGATTACTGTAGTTAAAGTAATCAGATACCTATAAATATAACACAGTTGTACATAGTCTTACCAAAAGGCCGGATAGCTCAGTAGTTAGGGCATGAGACTCTTAACCTAAGGGTCATGGGTTCGATTCCTGCGTTGCACGTAAAATGAGTAAAAGAGTTGATACTCAAAATCTGAATCACAATCCTATTACTATGGTAAAAGTTATCTGATTACATGTATTTTTATTAAAGGGGGGTGTTACACGAAAAATAGTGAAAATGAGTAAGAGGGGGGTGTTACTTAAAAATAGTGAAAATGAGTATGGGGGGGGTGTTACTCAAAAAATGGTGAAAATGAAAAATAGTGAAAATGGGTAAGAGGGGGGGTGTTACTTGAAAATAGTGAAAATGAGTATGGGGGGGTGTTACTCAAAAAATGGTGAAAATGAAAAATAGTGAAAATGGGTAAGAGGGGGAGTGTTACTTGAAAATAGTGAAAATGAGTATGGGGGGGTGTTACTCAAAAAATGGTGAAAATGAAAAATAGTGAAAATGGGTAAGAGGGGGCGTGTTACTTGTAAATAGTGAAAATGAGTAAGGGGGGTGTTACTCGAATGATTACTGTGGTTAAAGTAATCAGATACCTATAAATATAACACAGTTGTACATAGTCTTACCAAAAGGCCGGATAGCTCAGTAGGTAGGGCTTGAGACTCTTAACCTAAGGGTCATGGGTTCGAATCCTGCATTGCACGTAAAATGAGTAAAAGAGTTGATGCTCAAAATCTGAATCACAATCCTATTACTATGGTAAAAGTTATCTGATTACATGTATTTTGATTAAGGGGGGGTGTTACCCGAATGATTACTGTAGTTAAAGTAATCAGATACCTATAAATATAACACAGTTGTACATAGTCTTACCAAAAGGCCGGATAGCTCAGTAGGTAGGGCGTGAGACTCTTAACCTAAGGGTCATGGGTTCGATTCCTGCGTTGCACGTAAAATGAGTAAAAGATTTGATACTCAAAATCTGAATCACAATCCTATTACTATAGTAAAAGTTATCTGATTACATGTATTTTTATTAAGGGGGGGTGTTACCCGAATGATTACTGTAGTTAAAGTAATCAGATACCTATAAATATAACACAGTTGTACATAGTCTTACCAAAAGGCCGGATAGCTCAGTAGGTAGGGCGTGAGACTCTTAACCTAAGGGTCATGGGTTCGATTCCTGCGTTGCACGTAAAATGAGTAAAAGAGTTGATACTCAAAATCTGAATCACAATCCTATTACTATGGTAAAAGTTATCTGATTACATGTATTTTTATTAAAGGGGGGTGTTACACGAAAAATAGTGAAAATGAGTAAGAGGGGGGTGTTACTTAAAAATAGTGAAAATGAGTGTGGGGGGGTGTTACTCAAAAAATGGTGAAAATTAAAAATAGTGAAAATGAGTAAGAGGGGGGTGTTACTTAAAAATAGTGAAAATGAGTATGGGGGGGTGTTACTCAAAAAATGGTGAAAATGAAAAATAGTGAAAATGGGTAAGAGGGGGGGTGTTACTTGAAAATAGTGAAAATGAGTATGGGGGGGTGTTACTCAAAAAATGGTGAAAATGAAAAATAGTAAAAATTGGTAAGAGGGGGGGTGTTACTTGAAAATAGTGAAAATGAGTAAGGGGGGGTGTTATTCGAATGATTACTGTGGTTAAAGTAATCAGATACATATACATATAACACAGTTGTACATAGTCTTACCAAAAGGCCGGATAGCTCAGTAGGTAGGGCATGAGACTCTTAACCTAAGGGTCATGGGTTCGATTCCTGCGTTGCACGTAAAATGAGTAAAAGAGTTGATGCTCTGAATCACAATCCTATTACTATGGTAAAAGTTATCTGATTACATGTATTTTGATTAAGGGGGGGTGTTACCTGAATGATTACTGTAGTTAAAGTAATCAGATACCTATAAATATAATACAGTTGTACATAGTCTTACCAAAAGGCCGGATAGCTCAGTAGTTAGGGCATGAGACTCTTAACCTAAGGGTCATGGGTTCGAATCCTGCATTGCACGTAAAATGAGTAAAAGAGTTGATGCTCAAAATCTGAATCACAATCCTATGACTATGGTAAAAGTTACCTGATTACATGTATTTTTATTAAAGGGGGGTGTTACTTAAAAATAGTGAAAATGAGTAAGGGGGGGTGTTACTCAAAAAATGGTGAAAATTAAAAATAGTGAAAATGAGTAAGAGGGGGGGTGTTACTTAAAAATAGTGAAAATGAGTATGGGGGGGTGTTACTCAAAAAATGGTGAAAATGAAAAATAGTGAAAATGGGTAAGAGGGGGGGTGTTACTTGAAAATAGTGAAAATGAGTATGGGGGGGTGTTACTCAAAAAATGGTGAAAATGAAAAATAGTAAAAATTGGTAAGAGGGGGGGTGTTACTTGAAAATAGTGAAAATGAGTAAGGGGGGGTGTTATTCGAATGATTACTGTGGTTAAAGTAATCAGATACATATACATATAACACAGTTGTACATAGTCTTACCAAAAGGCCGGATAGCTCAGTAGGTAGGGCATGAGACTCTTAACCTAAGGGTCATGGGTTCGATTCCTGCGTTGCACGTAAAATGAGTAAAAGAGTTGATGCTCAAAATCTGAATCACAATCCTATTACTATGGTAAAAGTTATCTGATTACATGTATTTTGATTAAGGGGGGGTGTTACCTGAATGATTACTGTAGTTAAAGTAATCAGATACCTATAAATATAATACAGTTGTACATAGTCTTACCAAAAGGCCGGATAGCTCAGTAGGTAGGGCGTGAGACTCTTGACCTAAGGGTCATGGGTTCTATTCCTGCGTTGCACGTAAAACGAGCAAAAGAGTTGATACTCAAAATCTGAATCACAATCCTATTACTATGGTAAAAGTTATCTGATTACATGTATTTTTATTAAAGGGGGGTGTTACACTAAAAATAGTGAAAATGAGTAAGAGGGGGGTGTTACTTAAAAATAGTGAAAATGAGTGTGGGGGGGTGTTACTCAAAAAATGGTGAAAATTAAAAATAGTGAAAATGAGTAAGAGGGGGGTGTTACTTAAAAATAGTGAAAATGAGTATGGGGGGGTGTTACTCAAAAAATGGTGAAAATGAAAAATAGTGAAAATGGGTAAGAGGGGGAGTGTTACTTGAAAATAGTGAAAATGAGTATGGGGGGGTGTTACTCAAAAAATGGTGAAAATGAAAAATAGTGAAAATGGGTAAGAGGGGGGGTGTTACTTGAAAATAGTGAAAATGAGTATGGGGGGGTGTTACTCAAAAAATGGTGAAAATGAAAAATAGTGAAAATGGGTAAGAGGGGGAGTGTTACTTGTAAATAGTGAAAATGAGTAAGGGGGGGTGTTACTCGAATGATTACTGTGGTTAAAGTAATCAGATACCTATAAATATAACACAGTTGTACATAGTCTTACCAAAAGGCCGGATAGCTCAGTAGGTAGGGCATGAGACTCTTAACCTAAGGGTCATGGGTTCGATTCCTGCATTGCACGTAAAATGAGTAAAAGAGTTGATGCTCAAAATCTGAATCACAATCCTATTACTATGGTAAAAGTTATCTGATTACATGTATTTTTATTAAAGGGGGGTGTTACACGAAAAATAGTGAAAATGAGTAAGAGGGGGGTGTTACTTAAAAATAGTGAAAATGAGTGTGGGGGGGTGCTACTCAAAAAATGGTGAAAATGAAAAATAGTTAAAATGGGTGAGAGGGGGGCTGTTACTTGAAAATAGTGAAAATGAGTATGGGCGGGTGTTACTCGAAAAATAGTGAAAATGAGTAAGGGTTGGTGTTATTCAAAAAATGGTGAAAATGAAAAATAGTGAAAATGGGTAAGAGGGGGGGGTGTTACTTGAAAATAGTGAAAATGAGTAAGGGGGGGTGTTACTCGAATGATTACTGTGGTTAAAGTAATCAGATACATATACATATAACACAGTTGTACATTGTCTTACCAAAAGGCCGGATAGCTCAGTAGGTAGGGCATGAGACTCTTACCCTAAGGGTCATGGGTTCGATTCCTGCATTGCACGTAAAATGAGTAAAAGAGTTGATGCTCGAAATCTGAATCACAATCCTATTACTATGGTAAAAGTTATCTGATTACATGTATTTTTATTAAAGGGGGGTGTTACACGAAAAATAGTGAAAATGAGTAAGAGGGGGGTGTTACTTCAAAATAGTGAAAATGAGTGTGGGGGGGTGTTACTCAAAAAATGGTGAAAATTAAAAATAGTGAGAATGAGTAAGAGGGGGGTGTTACTTAAAAATAGTGAAAATGAGTATGGGGGGGTGTTACTCAAAAAATGGTGAAAATGAAAAATAGTGAAAATGGGTAAGAGGGGGAGTGTTACTTGAAAATAGTGAAAATAAGTATGGGGGGGTGTTACTCAAAAAATGGTGAAAATGAAAAATAGTGAAAATGGGTAAGAGGGGGGGTGTTACTTGAAAATAGTGAAAATGAGTAAGGGGGGGTGTTACTCGAATGATTACTGTGGTTAAAGTAATCAGATACATATACATATAACACAGTTGTACATAGTCTTACCAAAAGGCCGGATAGCTCCGTAGGTAGGGCATGAGAATCTTAACCTAAGGGTCATGGGTTCGATTCCTGCATTGCACGTAAAATGAGTAAAAGAATTGATGCTCAAAATCTGAATCACAATCCTATTACTATGGTAAAGGTTATCTGAGTACATGTATTTTGATTAAGGGGGGGTGTTACCCGAATGATTACTGTAGTTAAAGTAATCAGATACCTATAAATATAACACAGTTGTACATAGTCTTACCAAAAGGCCGGATAGCTCAGTAGGTAGGGCGTGAGACTCTTAACCTAAGGGTCATGGGTTCGATTCCTGCATTGCACGTAAAATGAGTAAAAGAGTTGATACTCAAAATCTGAATCACAATCCTATTACTATAGTAAAAGTTATCTGATTACATGTATTTTTATTAAGGGGGGGTGTTACCCCAATGATTACTGTAGTTAAAGTAATCAGATACCTATAAATATAACACAGTTGTACATAGTCTTACCAAAAGGCCGGATAGCTCAGTAGGTAGGGCGTGAGACTCTTAACCTAAGGGTCATGGGTTCGATTCCTGCGTTGCACGTAAAATGAGTAAAAGAGTTGATACTCAAAATCTGAATCACAATCCTATTACTATGGTAAAAGTTATCTGATTACATGTATTTTTATTAAAGGGGGGTGTTACACGAAAAATAGTGAAAATGAGTAAGAGGGGGGTGTTACTTAAAAATAGTGAAAATGAGTATGGGGGGGTGTTACTCAAAAAATGGTGAAAATGAAAAATAGTGAAAATGGGTAAGAGGGGGGGTGTTACTTGAAAATAGTGAAAATGAGTATGGGGGGGTGTTACTCAAAAAATGGTGAAAATGAAAAATAGTGAAAATGGGTAAGAGGGGGAGTGTTACTTGAAAATAGTGAAAATGAGTATGGGGGGGTGTTACTCAAAAAATGGTGAAAATGAAAAATAGTGAAAATGGGTAAGAGGTGGGGTGTTACTTGAAAATAGTGAAAATGAGTATGGGGGGGTGTTACTCAAAAAATGGTGAAAATGAAAAATAGTGAAAATGGGTAAGAGGGGGCGTGTTACTTGTAAATAGTGAAAATGAGTAAGGGGGGTGTTACTCGAATGATTACTGTGGTTAAAGTAATCAGATACCTATAAATATAACACAGTTGTACATAGTCTTACCAAAAGGCCGGATAGCTCAGTAGGTAGGGCTTGAGACTCTTAACCTAAGGGTCATGGGTTCGAATCCTGCATTGCACGTAAAATGAGTAAAAGAGTTGATGCTCAAAATCTGAATCACAATCCTATTACTATGGTAAAAGTTATCTGATTACATGTATTTTGATTAAGGGGGGGTGTTACCCGAATGATTACTGTAGTTAAAGTAATCAGATACCTATAAATATAACACAGTTGTACATAGTCTTACCAAAAGGCCGGATAGCTCAGTAGGTAGGGCGTGAGACTCTTAACCTAAGGGTCATGGGTTCGATTCCTGCGTTGCACGTAAAATGAGTAAAAGATTTGATACTCAAAATCTGAATCACAATCCTATTACTATAGTAAAAGTTATCTGATTACATGTATTTTTATTAAGGGGGGGTGTTACCCGAATGATTACTGTAGTTAAAGTAATCAGATACCTATAAATATAACACAGTTGTACATAGTCTTACCAAAAGGCCGGATAGCTCAGTAGGTAGGGCGTGAGACTCTTAACCTAAGGGTCATGGGTTCGATTCCTGCGTTGCACGTAAAATGAGTAAAAGAGTTGATACTCAAAATCTGAATCACAATCCTATTACTATGGTAAAAGTTATCTGATTACATGTATTTTTATTAAAGGGGGGTGTTACACGAAAAATAGTGAAAATGAGTAAGAGGGGGGTGTTACTTAAAAATAGTGAAAATGAGTGTGGGGGGGTGTTACTCAAAAAATGGTGAAAATTAAAAATAGTGAAAATGAGTAAGAGGGGGGTGTTACTTAAAAATAGTGAAAATGAGTATGGGGGGGTGTTACTCAAAAAATGGTGAAAATTAAAAATAGTGAAAATGAGTAAGAGGGGGGTGTTACTTAAAAATAGTGAAAATGAGTATGGGGGGGTGTTACTCAAAAAATGGTGAAAATGAAAAATAGTGAAAATGGGTAAGAGGGGGGGTGTTACTTGAAAATAGTGAAAATGAGTATGGGGGGGTGTTACTCAAAAAATGGTGAAAATGAAAAATAGTGAAAATGGGTAAGAGGGGGGGTGTTACTTGTAAATAGTGAAAATGAGTAAGGGGGGGTGTTACTCGAATGATTACTGTGGTTAAAGTAATCAGATACCTATAAATATAACACAGTTGTACATAGTCTTACCAAAAGGCCAGATAGCTCAGTAGGTAGGGCATGAGACTCTTAACCTAAGGGTCATGGGTTCGATTCCTGCATTGCACGTAAAATGAGTAAAAGAGTTGATGCTCAAAATCTGAATCACAATCCTATTACTATGGTAAAAGTTATCTGATTACATGTATTTTTATTAAAGGGGGGTGTTACACGAAAAATAGTGAAAATGAGTAAGAGGGGGGTGTTACTTAAAAATAGTGAAAATGAGTGTGGGGGGGTGCTACTCAAAAAATGGTGAAAATGAAAAATAGTGAAAATGAGTAAGAGGGGGGTGTTACTTAAAAATAGTGAAAATGAGTATGGGGGGGTGTTACTCAAAAAATGGTGAAAATTAAAAATAGTGAAAATGAGTAAGAGGGGGGTGTTACTTAAAAATAGTGAAAATGAGTATGGGGGGGTGTTACTCAAAAAATGGTGAAAATGAAAAATAGTGAAAATGGGTAAGAGGGGGGGTGTTACTTGAAAATAGTGAAAATGAGTATGGGGGGGTGTTACTCAAAAAATGGTGAAAATGAAAAATAGTGAAAATGGGTAAGAGGGGGGGTGTTACTTGTAAATAGTGAAAATGAGTAAGGGGGGGGTGTTACTCGAATGATTACTGTGGTTAAAGTAATCAGATACCTATAAATATAACACAGTTGTACATAGTCTTACCAAAAGGCCAGATAGCTCAGTAGGTAGGGCATGAGACTCTTAACCTAAGGGTCATGGGTTCGATTCCTGCATTGCACGTAAAATGAGTAAAAGAGTTGATGCTCAAAATCTGAATCACAATCCTATTACTATGGTAAAAGTTATCTGATTACATGTATTTTTATTAAAGGGGGGTGTTACACGAAAAATAGTGAAAATGAGTAAGAGGGGGGTGTTACTTAAAAATAGTGAAAATGAGTGTGGGGGGGTGCTACTCAAAAAATGGTGAAAATGAAAAATAGTTAAAATGGGTGAGAGGGGGGCTGTTACTTGAAAATAGTGAAAATGAGTATGGGCGGGTGTTACTCGAAAAATAGTGAAAATGAGTAAGGGTTGGTGTTATTCAAAAAATGGTGAAAATGAAAAATAGTGAAAATGGGTAAGAGGGGGGGTGTTACTTGAAAATAGTGAAAATGAGTAAGGGGGGGTGTTACTCGAATGATTACTGTGGTTAAAGTAATCAGATACATATACATATAACACAGTTGTACATAGTCTTACCAAAAGGCCGGATAGCTCAGTAGGTAGGGCATGAGACTCTTACCCTAAGGGTCATGGGTTCGATTCCTGCATTGCACGTAAAATGAGTAAAAGAGTTGATGCTCGAAATCTGAATCACAATCCTATTACTATGGTAAAAGTTATCTGATTACATGTATTTTTATTAAAGGGGGGTGTTACACGAAAAATAGTGAAAATGAGTAAGAGGGGGGTGTTACTTCAAAATAGTGAAAATGAGTGTGGGGGGGTGTTACTCAAAAAATGGTGAAAATTAAAAATAGTGAGAATGAGTAAGAGGGGGGTGTTACTTAAAAATAGTGAAAATGAGTATGGGGGGGGTGTTACTCAAAAAATGGTGAAAATGAAAAATAGTGAAAATGGGTAAGAGGGGGAGTGTTACTTGAAAATAGTGAAAATAAGTATGGGGGGGTGTTACTCAAAAAATGGTGAAAATGAAAAATAGTGAAAATGGGTAAGAGGGGGGGTGTTACTTGAAAATAGTGAAAATGAGTAAGGGGGGGTGTTACTCGAATGATTACTGTGGTTAAAGTAATCAGATACATATACATATAACACAGTTGTACATAGTCTTACCAAAAGTCCGGATAGCTCCGTAGGTAGGGCATGAGAATCTTGACCTAAGGGTCATGGGTTCGATTCCTGCGTTGCACGTAAAACGAGCAAAAGAGTTCATACTCAAAATCTGAATCACAATCCTATTACTATGGTAAAAGTTATCTGATTACATGTATTTTTATTAAAGTGGGGTGTTACACGAAAAATAGTGAAAATGAGTAAGGGTTGGTGTTATTCAAAAAATGGTGAAAATTAAAAATAGTGAAAATGAGTAAGAGGGGGGTGTTACTTAAAAATAGTGAAAATGAGTATGGGGGGGTGTTACTCAAAAAATGGTGAAAATGAAAAATAGTGAAAATGGGTAAGAGGGGGAGTGTTACTTGAAAATAGTGAAAATGAGTATGGGGGGGTGTTACTCAAAAAATGGTGAAAATGAAAAATAGTGAAAATGGGTAAGAGGGGGGGGTGTTACTTGAAAATAGTGAAAATGAGTAAGGGGGGGTGTTACTTTAAAATAGTGAAAATGAGTATGGGGGGGTGTTACTCAAAAAATGGTGAAAATGAAAAATAGTGAAAATGGGTAAGAGGGGGAGTGTTACTTGAAAATAGTGAAAATGAGTATGGGGGGGTGTTACTCAAAAAATGGTGAAAATGAAAAATAGTGAAAATGGGTAAGAGGGGGGGTGTTACTTGAAAATAGTGAAAATGAGTATGGGGGGGTGTTACTCAAAAAATGGTGAAAATGAAAAATAGTGAAAATGGGTAAGAGGGGGGGTGTTACTTGAAAATAGTGAAAATGAGTAAGGGGGGGTGTTACTCGAGTGATTACTGTGGTTAAAGTAATCAGATACCTATAAATATAACACAGTTGCACATAGGCTTACCAAAAGGCCGGATAGCTCAGTAGGTAGGGCGTGAGACTCTTAACCTAATGGTCATGGGTTCGATTCCTGCGTTGCACGTGAAATGACTAAAAGAGTTGATACTCAAAATCTGAATCACAATCCTATTACTATGGTAAAAGTTATCTGATTACATGTATTTTGATTAAGGGGGGGTGTTACCCGAATGATTACTGTAGTTAAAGTAATCAGATACCTATAAATATAACACAGTTGTACATAGTCTTACCAAAAGGCCGGATAGCTCAGTAGGTAGGGCGTGAGACTCTTAACCTAAGGGTCATGGGTTCGATTCCTGCGTTGCACGTAAAATGAGTAAAAGATTTGATACTCAAAATCTGAATCACAATCCTATTACTATAGTAAAAGTTATCTGATTACATGTATTTTTATTAAGGGGGGGTGTTACCCGAATGATTACTGTAGTTAAAGTAATCAGATACCTATAAATATAACACAGTTGTACATAGTCTAACCAAAAGGCCGGATAGCTCAGTAGGTAGGGCGTGAGACTCTTAACCTAAGGGTCATGGGTTCGATTCCTGCGTTGCACGTAAAATGAGTAAAAGAGTTGATACTCAAAATCTGAATCACAATCCTATTACTATGGTAAAAGTTATCTGATTACATGTATTTTTATTAAAGGGGGGTGTTACACGAAAAATAGTGAAAATGAGTAAGAGGGGGGTGTTACTTAAAAATAGTGAAAATGAGTGTGGGGGGGTGTTACTCAAAAAATGGTGAAAATTAAAAATAGTGAAAATGAGTAAGAGGGGGGTGTTACTTAAAAATAGTGAAAATGAGTATGGGGGGGTGTTACTCAAAAAATGGTGAAAATGAAAAATAGTGAAAATGGGTAAGAGGGGGGGTGTTACTTGAAAATAGTGAAAATGAGTATGGGGGGGTGTTACTCAAAAAATGGTGAAAATGAAAAATAGTAAAAATTGGTAAGAGGGGGGGTGTTACTTGAAAATAGTGAAAATGAGTAAGGGGGGGTGTTATTCGAATGATTACTGTGGTTAAAGTAATCAGATACATATACATATAACACAGTTGTACATAGTCTTACCAAAAGGCCGGATAGCTCAGTAGGTAGGGCATGAGACTCTTAACCTAAGGGTCATGGGTTCGATTCCTGCGTTGCACGTAAAATGAGTAAAAGAGTTGATGCTCAAAATCTGAATCACAATCCTATTACTATGGTAAAAGTTATCTGATTACATGTATTTTGATTAAGGGGGGGTGTTACCTGAATGATTACTGTAGTTAAAGTAATCAGATACCTATAAATATAATACAGTTGTACATAGTCTTACCAAAAGGCCGGATAGCTCAGTAGTTAGGGCATGAGACTCTTAACCTAAGGGTCATGAGTTCGAATCCTGCATTGCACGTAAAATGAGTAAAAGAGTTGATGCTCAAAATCTGAATCACAATCCTATGACTATGGTAAAAGTTACCTGATTACATGTATTTTTATTAAAGGGGGGTGTTACTTAAAAATAGTGAAAATGAGTAAGGGGGGGTGTTACTCAAAAAATGGTGAAAATTAAAAATAGTGAAAATGAGTAAGAGGGGGGTGTTACTTAAAAATAGTGAAAATGAGTATGGGGGGGTGTTACTCAAAAAATGGTGAAAATGAAAAATAGTGAAAATGGGTAAGAGGGGGGGTGTTACTTGAAAATAGTGAAAATGAGTATGGGGGGGTGTTACTCAAAAAATGGTGAAAATGAAAAATAGTAAAAATTGGTAAGAGGGGGGGTGTTACTTGAAAATAGTGAAAATGAGTAAGGGGGGGTGTTATTCGAATGATTACTGTGGTTAAAGTAATCAGATACATATACATATAACACAGTTGTACATAGTCTTACCAAAAGGCCGGATAGCTCAGTAGGTAGGGCATGAGACTCTTAACCTAAGGGTCATGGGTTCGATTCCTGCGTTGCACGTAAAATGAGTAAAAGAGTTGATGCTCAAAATCTGAATCACAATCCTATTACTATGGTAAAAGTTATCTGATTACATGTATTTTGATTAAGGGGGGGTGTTACCTGAATGATTACTGTAGTTAAAGTAATCAGATACCTATAAATATAATACAGTTGTACATAGTCTTACCAAAAGGCCGGATAGCTCAGTAGGTAGGGCGTGAGACTCTTGACCTAAGGGTCATGGGTTCTATTCCTGCGTTGCACGTAAAACGAGCAAAAGAGTTGATACTCAAAATCTGAATCACAATCCTATTACTATGGTAAAAGTTATCTGATTACATGTATTTTTATTAAAGGGGGGTGTTACACGAAAAATAGTGAAAATGAGTAAGAGGGGGGTGTTACTTAAAAATAGTGAAAATGAGTGTGGGGGGGTGTTACTCAAAAAATGGTGAAAATTAAAAATAGTGAAAATGAGTAAGAGGGGGGTGTTACTTAAAAATAGTGAAAATGAGTATGGGGGGGTGTTACTCAAAAAATGGTGAAAATGAAAAATAGTGAAAATGGGTAAGAGGGGGAGTGTTACTTGAAAATAGTGAAAATGAGTATGGGGGGGTGTTACTCAAAAAATGGTGAAAATGAAAAATAGTGAAAATGGGTAAGAGGGGGGGTGTTACTTGAAAATAGTGAAAATGAGTATGGGGGGGTGTTACTCAAAAAATGGTGAAAATGAAAAATAGTGAAAATGGGTAAGAGGGGGAGTGTTACTTGTAAATAGTGAAAATGAGTAAGGGGGGGTGTTACTCGAATGATTACTGTGGTTAAAGTAATCAGATACCTATAAATATAACACAGTTGTACATAGTCTTACCAAAAGGCCGGATAGCTCAGTAGGTAGGGCATGAGACTCTTAACCTAAGGGTCATGGGTTCGATTCCTGCATTGCACGTAAAATGAGTAAAAGAGTTGATGCTCAAAATCTGAATCACAATCCTATTACTATGGTAAAAGTTATCTGATTACATGTATTTTTATTAAAGGGGGGTGTTACACGAAAAATAGTGAAAATGAGTAAGAGGGGGGGTGTTACTTAAAAATAGTGAAAATGAGTGTGGGGGGGTGCTACTCAAAAAATGGTGAAAATGAAAAATAGTTAAAATGGGTGAGAGGGGGGCTGTTACTTGAAAATAGTGAAAATGAGTATGGGCGGGTGTTACTCGAAAAATAGTGAAAATGAGTAAGGGTTGGTGTTATTCAAAAAATGGTGAAAATGAAAAATAGTGAAAATGGGTAAGAGGGGGGGTGTTACTTGAAAATAGTGAAAATGAGTAAGGGGGGGGTGTTACTCGAATGATTACTGTGGTTAAAGTAATCAGATACATATACATATAACACAGTTGTACATTGTCTTACCAAAAGGCCGGATAGCTCAGTAGGTAGGGCATGAGACTCTTACCCTAAGGGTCATGGGTTCGATTCCTGCATTGCACGTAAAATGAGTAAAAGAGTTGATGCTCGAAATCTGAATCACAATCCTATTACTATGGTAAAAGTTATCTGATTACATGTATTTTTATTAAAGGGGGGTGTTACACGAAAAATAGTGAAAATGAGTAAGAGGGGGGTGTTACTTCAAAATAGTGAAAATGAGTGTGGGGGGGTGTTACTCAAAAAATGGTGAAAATTAAAAATAGTGAGAATGAGTAAGAGGGGGGTGTTACTTAAAAATAGTGAAAATGAGTATGGGGGGGTGTTACTCAAAATGGTGAAAATGAAAAATAGTGAAAATGGGTAAGAGGGGGAGTGTTACTTGAAAATAGTGAAAATAAGTATGGGGGGGTGTTACTCAAAAAATGGTGAAAATGAAAAATAGTGAAAATGGGTAAGAGGGGGGGTGTTACTTGAAAATAGTGAAAATGAGTAAGGGGGGGTGTTACTCGAATGATTACTGTGGTTAAAGTAATCAGATACATATACATATAACACAGTTGTACATAGTCTTACCAAAAGGCCGGATAGCTCCGTAGGTAGGGCATGAGAATCTTAACCTAAGGGTCATGGGTTCGATTCCTGCATTGCACGTAAAATGAGTAAAAGAATTGATGCTCAAAATCTGAATCACAATCCTATTACTATGGTAAAGGTTATCTGAGTACATGTATTTTGATTAAGGGGGGGTGTTACCCGAATGATTACTGTAGTTAAAGTAATCAGATACCTATAAATATAACACAGTTGTACATAGTCTTACCAAAAGGCCGGATAGCTCAGTAGGTAGGGCGTGAGACTCTTAACCTAAGGGTCATGGGTTCGATTCCTGCATTGCACGTAAAATGAGTAAAAGAGTTGATACTCAAAATCTGAATCACAATCCTATTACTATAGTAAAAGTTATCTGATTACATGTATTTTTATTAAGGGGGGGTGTTACCCGAATGATTACTGTAGTTAAAGTAATCAGATACCTATAAATATAACACAGTTGTACATAGTCTCACCAAAAGGCCGGATAGCTCAGTAGGTAGGGCGTGAGACTCTTGACCTAAGGGTCATGGGTTTGATTCCTGCGTTGCACGTAAAACGAGCAAAAGAGTTCATACTCAAAATCTGAATCACAATCCTATTACTATGGTAAAAGTTATCTGATTACATGTATTTTTATTAAAGTGGGGTGTTACACGAAAAATAGTGAAAATGAGTAAGGGTTGGTGTTATTCAAAAAATGGTGAAAATTAAAAATAGTGAAAATGAGTAAGAGGGGGGTGTTACTTAAAAATAGTGAAAATGAGTGTGGGGGGGTGCTACTCAAAAAATGGTGAAAATGAAAAATAGTTAAAATGGGTAAGAGGGGGGCTGTTACTTGAAAATAGTGAAAATAAGTATGGGCGGGTGTTACTCGAAAAATAGTGAAAATGAGTAAGGGTTGGTGTTACTCAAAAAATGGTGAAAATGAAAAATAGTGAAAATGGGTAAGAGGGGGGGTGTTACTTGAAAATAGTGAAAATGAGTATGGGGGGGTGTTACTCAAAAAATGGTGAAAATGAAAAATAGTGAAAATGGGTAAGAGGGGGAGTGTTACTTGAAAATAGTGAAAATGAGTATGGGGGGGTGTTACTCAAAAAATGGTGAAAATGAAAAATAGTGAAAATGGGTAAGAGGGGGGGTGTTACTTGAAAATAGTGAAAATGAGTAAGGGGGGGTGTTACTCGAGTGATTACTGTGGTTAAAGTAATCAGATACCTATAAATATAACACAGTTGCACATAGGCTTACCAAAAGGCCGGATAGCTCAGTAGGTAGGGCGTGAGACTCTTAACCTAATGGTCATGGGTTCGATTCCTGCGTTGCACGTGAAATGACTAAAAGAGTTGATACTCAAAATCTGAATCACAATCCTATTACTATGGTAAAAGTTATCTGATTACATGTATTTTTATTAAAGGGGGGTGTTACACGAAAAATAGTGAAAATGAGTATGGGGGTGTGTTACTCGAAAAATAGTGAAAATGAGTAAGGGTTGGTGTTATTCAAAAAATGGTGAAAATTAAAAATAGTGAAAATGAGTATGGGGGGTGTTACTCAAAAAATGGTGAAAATGAAAAATAGTGAAAATGGGTAAGAGGGGGGGTGTTACTTGAAAATAGTGAAAATGAGTAAGGGGGGGTGTTACTTTAAAATAGTGAAAATGAGTATGGGGGGGTGTTACTCAAAAAATGGTGAAAATGAAAAATAGTGAAAATGGGTAAGGGGGGGGTGTTACTTGAAAATAGTGAAAATGAGTAAGGGGGGGTGTTACTCGAATGATTACTGTGGTTAAAGTAATCAGATACATATACATATAACACAGTTGTACACAGTCTTACCAAAAGGCCGGATAGCTCAGTAGGTAGGGCATGAGACTCTTAACCTAAGGGTCATGGGTTCGATTCCTGCATTGCACGTAAAATGAGTAAAAAAGTTGATGCTCAAAATCTGAATCACAATCCTATTGCTATGGTAAAAGTTATCTGATTACATGTATTTTTATTAAAGGGGGGTGTTACTCGAATGATTACTGTAGTTAAAGTAATCAGATACCTATAAATATAACACAGTATTAGATTGTCTTACGAAAAGGCCGGATAGCTCAGTAGGTAGGGCGTGAGACTCTTAACCTAAGGGTCATGGGTTCGATTCCTGCGTTGCACGTAAAACGAATAAAAGAGTTGATGCTCAAAATCTGAATCACAATCCTATTGCTATGGTAAAAGTTATCTGATTACATGTATTTTTATTAAAGGGGGGTGTTACACGAAAAATAGTGAAAATGAGTATGGGGGTGTGTTACTCGAAAAATAGTGAAAATGAGTAAGGGTTGGTGTTATTCAAAAAATGGTGAAAATTAAAAATAGTGAAAATGAGTATGGGGGGGTGTTACTCAAAAAATGGTGAAAATGAAAAATAGTGAAAATGGGTAAGAGGGGGGGTGTTACTTGAAAATAGTGAAAATGAGTAAGGGGGGGTGTTACTTTAAAATAGTGAAAATGAGTATGGGGGGGTGTTACTCAAAAAATGGTGAAAATTAAAAATAGTGAAAATGGGTAAGAGGGGGGGTGTTACTTGAAAATAGTGAAAATGAGTGTGGGGGGGTGTTACTCAAAAAATGGTGAAAATGAAAAATAGTTAAAATGGGTAAGAGGGGGGGTGTTACTTGAAAATAGTGAAAATGAGTAAGGGGGGGTGTTACTCGAATGATTACTGTGGTTAAAGTAATCAGATACATATACATATAACACAGTTGTACATAGTCTTACCAAAAGGCCGGATAGCTCAGTAGGTAGGGCATGAGACTCTTAACCTAAGGGTCATGGGTTCGATTCCTGCATTGCACGTAAAATGAGTACAAGAGTTGATGCTCAAAATCTGAATCACAATCCTATTACTATGGTAAAAGTTATCTGATTACATGTATTTTTATTAAAGGGGGGTGTTACACGAAAAATAGTGAAAATGAGTAAGAGGGGGGTGTTACTTAAAAATAGTGAAAATGAGTGTGGGGGGGTGTTACTCAAAAAATGGTGAAAATGAAAAATAGTTAAAATGGGTAAGAGGGGGTGTGTTACTTGAAAATAGTGAAAATGAGTATGGGGGGGTGTTACTCAAAAAATGGTGAAAATGAAAAATAGTGAAAATGAGTAAGGGGGTTGTTACTCGAATGATTACTGTGGTTAAAGTAATCAGATACATATACATATAACACAGTTGTACATAGTCTTACCAAAAGGCCGGATAGCTCAGTAGGTAGGGCATGAGACTCTTAACCTAAGGGTCATGGGTTCGATTCCTGCATTGCACGTAAAATGAGTAAAAGAGTTGATGCTCAAAATCTGAATCACAATCCTATTACTATGGTAAAAGTTATCTGATTACATGTATTTTGATTAAGGGGGGGTGTTACCCGAATGATTACTGTAGTTAAAGTAATCAGATACCTATAAATATAACACAGTTGTACATAGTCTTACCAAAAGGCCGGATAGCTCAGTAGGTAGGGCGTGAGACGCTTGACCTAAGGGTCATGGGTTCGATTCCTGCGTTGCACGTAAAACGAGCAAAAGAGTTGATACTCAAAATCTGAATCACAATCCTATTACTATGGTAAAAGTTATCTGATTACATGTATTTTTATTAAAGGGGGGTGTTACACGAAAAATAGTGAAAATGAGTAAGAGGGGGGTGTTACTTAAAAATAGTGAAAATGAGTGTGGGGGGGTGTTACTCAAAAAATGGTGAAAATGAAAAATAGTGAAAATGAGTAAGAGGGGGGTGTTACTTAAAAATAGTGAAAATGAGTATGGGGGGGTGTTACTCAAAAAATGGTGAAAATGAAAAATAGTGAAAATGGGTAAGAGGGGGAGTGTTACTTGAAAATAGTGAAAATGAGTATGGGGGGGTGTTACTCAAAAAATGGTGAAAATGAAAAATAGTGAAAATGGGTAAGAGGTGGGGTGTTACTTGAAAATAGTGAAAATGAGTATGGGGGGGTGTTACTCAAAAAATGGTGAAAATGAAAAATAGTGAAAATGGGTAAGAGGGGGCGTGTTACTTGTAAATAGTGAAAATGAGTAAGGGGGGTGTTACTCGAATGATTACTGTGGTTAAAGTAATCAGATACCTATAAATATAACACAGTTGTACATAGTCTTACCAAAAGGCCGGATAGCTCAGTAGGTAGGGCATGAGACTCTTAACCTAAGGGTCATGGGTTCGATTCCTGCATTGCACGTAAAATGAGTAAAAGAGTTGATGCTCAAAATCTGAATCACAATCCTATTACTATGGTAAAAGTTATCTGATTACATGTATTTTTATTAAAGGGGGGTGTTACACGAAAAATAGTGAAAATGAGTAAGAGGGGGGTGTTACTTAAAAATAGTGAAAATGAGTGTGGGGGGGTGTTACTCAAAAAATGGTGAAAATTAAAAATAGTGAAAATGAGTAAGAGGGGGGTGTTACTTAAAAATAGTGAAAATGAGTAAGAGGGGGGTGTTACTTAAAAATAGTGAAAATGAGTGTGGGGGGGTGTTACTCAAAAAATGGTGAAAATGAAAAATAGTGAAAATGGGTAAGAGGGGGGGTGTTACTTGAAAATAGTGAAAATGAGTATGGGGGGGTGTTACTCAAAAAATGGTGAAAATGAAAAATAGTGAAAATGAGTATGGGGGGTGTTACTCAAAAAATGGTGAAAATGAAAAATAGTGAAAATGGGTAAGAGGGGGGGTGTTACTTGAAAATAGTGAAAATGAGTAAGGGGGGGTGTTACTTTAAAATAGTGAAAATGAGTATGGGGGGGTGTTACTCAAAAAATGGTGAAAATGAAAAATAGTGAAAATGGGTAAGAGGGGGGGTGTTACTTGAAAATAGTGAAAATGAGTATGGGGGGGTGTTACTCAAAAAATGGTGAAAATGAAAAACAGTGAAAATGGGTAAGAGGGGGGGTGTTACTTGAAAATAGTGAAAATGAGTAAGGGGGGGTGTTACTCGAGTGATTACTGTGGTTAAAGTAATCAGATACCTATAAATATAACACAGTTGCACATAGGCTTACCAAAAGGCCGGATAGCTCAGTAGGTAGGGCGTGAGACTCTTAACCTAATGGTCATGGGTTCGATTCCTGCGTTGCACGTGAAATGACTAAAAGAGTTGATACTCAAAATCTGAATCACAATCCTATTACTATGGTAAAAGTTATCTGATTACATGTATTTTTATTAAAGGGGGGTGTTACACGAAAAATAGTGAAAATGAGTATGGGGGTGTGTTACTCGAAAAATAGTGAAAATGAGTAAGGGTTGGTGTTATTCAAAAAATGGTGAAAATTAAAAATAGTGAAAATGAGTATGGGGGGTGTTACTCAAAAAATGGTGAAAATGAAAAATAGTGAAAATGGGTAAGAGGGGGGGTGTTACTTGAAAATAGTGAAAATGAGTAAGGGGGGGTGTTACTTTAAAATAGTGAAAATGAGTATGGGGGGGTGTTACTCAAAAAATGGTGAAAATGAAAAATAGTGAAAATGGGTAAGGGGGGGGTGTTACTTGAAAATAGTGAAAATGAGTAAGGGGGGGTGTTACTCGAAAAATGGTGAAAATTAAAAATAGTGAAAATGAGTAAGAGGGGGGTGTTACTTAAAAATAGTGAAAATGAGTATGGGGGGGTGTTACTCAAAAAATGGTGAAAATGAAAAATAGTGAAAATGGGTAAGAGGGGGGGTGTTACTTGAAAATAGTGAAAATGAGTATGGGGGGGTGTTACTCAAAAAATGGTGAAAATGAAAAATAGTGAAAATGGGTAAGAGGGGGGGTGTTACTTGTAAATAGTGAAAATGAGTAAGGGGGGGTGTTACTCGAATGATTACTGTGGTTAAAGTAATCAGATACCTATAAATATAACACAGTTGTACATAGTCTTACCAAAAGGCCAGATAGCTCAGTAGGTAGGGCATGAGACTCTTAACCTAAGGGTCATGGGTTCGATTCCTGCATTGCACGTAAAATGAGTAAAAGAGTTGATGCTCAAAATCTGAATCACAATCCTATTACTATGGTAAAAGTTATCTGATTACATGTATTTTTATTAAAGGGGGGTGTTACACGAAAAATAGTGAAAATGAGTAAGAGGGGGGTGTTACTTAAAAATAGTGAAAATGAGTGTGGGGGGGTGCTACTCAAAAAATGGTGAAAATGAAAAATAGTTAAAATGGGTGAGAGGGGGGCTGTTACTTGAAAATAGTGAAAATGAGTATGGGCGGGTGTTACTCGAAAAATAGTGAAAATGAGTAAGGGTTGGTGTTATTCAAAAAATGGTGAAAATGAAAAATAGTGAAAATGGGTAAGAGGGGGGGTGTTACTTGAAAATAGTGAAAATGAGTAAGGGGGGGTGTTACTCGAATGATTACTGTGGTTAAAGTAATCAGATACATATACATATAACACAGTTGTACATAGTCTTACCAAAAGGCCGGATAGCTCAGTAGGTAGGGCATGAGACTCTTACCCTAAGGGTCATGGGTTCGATTCCTGCATTGCACGTAAAATGAGTAAAAGAGTTGATGCTCGAAATCTGAATCACAATCCTATTACTATGGTAAAAGTTATCTGATTACATGTATTTTTATTAAAGGGGGGTGTTACACGAAAAATAGTGAAAATGAGTAAGAGGGGGGTGTTACTTCAAAATAGTGAAAATGAGTGTGGGGGGGTGTTACTCAAAAAATGGTGAAAATTAAAAATAGTGAGAATGAGTAAGAGGGGGGTGTTACTTAAAAATAGTGAAAATGAGTATGGGGGGGTGTTACTCAAAAAATGGTGAAAATGAAAAATAGTGAAAATGGGTAAGAGGGGGAGTGTTACTTGAAAATAGTGAAAATAAGTATGGGGGGGTGTTACTCAAAAAATGGTGAAAATGAAAAATAGTGAAAATGGGTAAGAGGGGGGGTGTTACTTGAAAATAGTGAAAATGAGTAAGGGGGGGTGTTACTCGAATGATTACTGTGGTTAAAGTAATCAGATACATATACATATAACACAGTTGTACATAGTCTTACCAAAAGTCCGGATAGCTCCGTAGGTAGGGCATGAGAATCTTGACCTAAGGGTCATGGGTTCGATTCCTGCGTTGCACGTAAAACGAGCAAAAGAGTTCATACTCAAAATCTGAATCACAATCCTATTACTATGGTAAAAGTTATCTGATTACATGTATTTTTATTAAAGTGGGGTGTTACACGAAAAATAGTGAAAATGAGTAAGGGTTGGTGTTATTCAAAAAATGGTGAAAATTAAAAATAGTGAAAATGAGTAAGAGGGGGGTGTTACTTAAAAATAGTGAAAATGAGTATGGGGGGGTGTTACTCAAAAAATGGTGAAAATGAAAAATAGTGAAAATGGGTAAGAGGGGGAGTGTTACTTGAAAATAGTGAAAATGAGTATGGGGGGGTGTTACTCAAAAAATGGTGAAAATGAAAAATAGTGAAAATGGGTAAGAGGGGGGGGTGTTACTTGAAAATAGTGAAAATGAGTAAGGGGGGGTGTTACTTTAAAATAGTGAAAATGAGTATGGGGGGGTGTTACTCAAAAAATGGTGAAAATGAAAAATAGTGAAAATGGGTAAGAGGGGGAGTGTTACTTGAAAATAGTGAAAATGAGTATGGGGGGGTGTTACTCAAAAAATGGTGAAAATGAAAAATAGTGAAAATGGGTAAGAGGGGGGGTGTTACTTGAAAATAGTGAAAATGAGTATGGGGGGGTGTTACTCAAAAAATGGTGAAAATGAAAAATAGTGAAAATGGGTAAGAGGGGGGGTGTTACTTGAAAATAGTGAAAATGAGTAAGGGGGGGTGTTACTCGAGTGATTACTGTGGTTAAAGTAATCAGATACCTATAAATATAACACAGTTGCACATAGGCTTACCAAAAGGCCGGATAGCTCAGTAGGTAGGGCGTGAGACTCTTAACCTAATGGTCATGGGTTCGATTCCTGCGTTGCACGTGAAATGACTAAAAGAGTTGATACTCAAAATCTGAATCACAATCCTATTACTATGGTAAAAGTTATCTGATTACATGTATTTTGATTAAGGGGGGGTGTTACCCGAATGATTACTGTAGTTAAAGTAATCAGATACCTATAAATATAACACAGTTGTACATAGTCTTACCAAAAGGCCGGATAGCTCAGTAGGTAGGGCGTGAGACTCTTAACCTAAGGGTCATGGGTTCGATTCCTGCGTTGCACGTAAAATGAGTAAAAGATTTGATACTCAAAATCTGAATCACAATCCTATTACTATAGTAAAAGTTATCTGATTACATGTATTTTTATTAAGGGGGGGTGTTACCCGAATGATTACTGTAGTTAAAGTAATCAGATACCTATAAATATAACACAGTTGTACATAGTCTAACCAAAAGGCCGGATAGCTCAGTAGGTAGGGCGTGAGACTCTTAACCTAAGGGTCATGGGTTCGATTCCTGCGTTGCACGTAAAATGAGTAAAAGAGTTGATACTCAAAATCTGAATCACAATCCTATTACTATGGTAAAAGTTATCTGATTACATGTATTTTTATTAAAGGGGGGTGTTACACGAAAAATAGTGAAAATGAGTAAGAGGGGGGTGTTACTTAAAAATAGTGAAAATGAGTGTGGGGGGGTGTTACTCAAAAAATGGTGAAAATTAAAAATAGTGAAAATGAGTAAGAGGGGGGTGTTACTTAAAAATAGTGAAAATGAGTATGGGGGGGTGTTACTCAAAAAATGGTGAAAATGAAAAATAGTGAAAATGGGTAAGAGGGGGGGTGTTACTTGAAAATAGTGAAAATGAGTATGGGGGGGTGTTACTCAAAAAATGGTGAAAATGAAAAATAGTAAAAATTGGTAAGAGGGGGGGTGTTACTTGAAAATAGTGAAAATGAGTAAGGGGGGGTGTTATTCGAATGATTACTGTGGTTAAAGTAATCAGATACATATACATATAACACAGTTGTACATAGTCTTACCAAAAGGCCGGATAGCTCAGTAGGTAGGGCATGAGACTCTTAACCTAAGGGTCATGGGTTCGATTCCTGCGTTGCACGTAAAATGAGTAAAAGAGTTGATGCTCAAAATCTGAATCACAATCCTATTACTATGGTAAAAGTTATCTGATTACATGTATTTTGATTAAGGGGGGGTGTTACCTGAATGATTACTGTAGTTAAAGTAATCAGATACCTATAAATATAATACAGTTGTACATAGTCTTACCAAAAGGCCGGATAGCTCAGTAGTTAGGGCATGAGACTCTTAACCTAAGGGTCATGAGTTCGAATCCTGCATTGCACGTAAAATGAGTAAAAGAGTTGATGCTCAAAATCTGAATCACAATCCTATGACTATGGTAAAAGTTACCTGATTACATGTATTTTTATTAAAGGGGGGTGTTACTTAAAAATAGTGAAAATGAGTAAGGGGGGGTGTTACTCAAAAAATGGTGAAAATTAAAAATAGTGAAAATGAGTAAGAGGGGGGTGTTACTTAAAAATAGTGAAAATGAGTATGGGGGGGTGTTACTCAAAAAATGGTGAAAATGAAAAATAGTGAAAATGGGTAAGAGGGGGGGTGTTACTTGAAAATAGTGAAAATGAGTATGGGGGGGTGTTACTCAAAAAATGGTGAAAATGAAAAATAGTAAAAATTGGTAAGAGGGGGGGTGTTACTTGAAAATAGTGAAAATGAGTAAGGGGGGGTGTTATTCGAATGATTACTGTGGTTAAAGTAATCAGATACATATACATATAACACAGTTGTACATAGTCTTACCAAAAGGCCGGATAGCTCAGTAGGTAGGGCATGAGACTCTTAACCTAAGGGTCATGGGTTCGATTCCTGCGTTGCACGTAAAATGAGTAAAAGAGTTGATGCTCAAAATCTGAATCACAATCCTATTACTATGGTAAAAGTTATCTGATTACATGTATTTTGATTAAGGGGGGGTGTTACCTGAATGATTACTGTAGTTAAAGTAATCAGATACCTATAAATATAATACAGTTGTACATAGTCTTACCAAAAGGCCGGATAGCTCAGTAGGTAGGGCGTGAGACTCTTGACCTAAGGGTCATGGGTTCTATTCCTGCGTTGCACGTAAAACGAGCAAAAGAGTTGATACTCAAAATCTGAATCACAATCCTATTACTATGGTAAAAGTTATCTGATTACATGTATTTTTATTAAAGGGGGGTGTTACACGAAAAATAGTGAAAATGAGTAAGAGGGGGGTGTTACTTAAAAATAGTGAAAATGAGTGTGGGGGGGTGTTACTCAAAAAATGGTGAAAATTAAAAATAGTGAAAATGAGTAAGAGGGGGGTGTTACTTAAAAATAGTGAAAATGAGTATGGGGGGGTGTTACTCAAAAAATGGTGAAAATGAAAAATAGTGAAAATGGGTAAGAGGGGGAGTGTTACTTGAAAATAGTGAAAATGAGTATGGGGGGGTGTTACTCAAAAAATGGTGAAAATGAAAAATAGTGAAAATGGGTAAGAGGGGGGGTGTTACTTGAAAATAGTGAAAATGAGTATGGGGGGGTGTTACTCAAAAAATGGTGAAAATGAAAAATAGTGAAAATGGGTAAGAGGGGGAGTGTTACTTGTAAATAGTGAAAATGAGTAAGGGGGGGTGTTACTCGAATGATTACTGTGGTTAAAGTAATCAGATACCTATAAATATAACACAGTTGTACATAGTCTTACCAAAAGGCCGGATAGCTCAGTAGGTAGGGCATGAGACTCTTAACCTAAGGGTCATGGGTTCGATTCCTGCATTGCACGTAAAATGAGTAAAAGAGTTGATGCTCAAAATCTGAATCACAATCCTATTACTATGGTAAAAGTTATCTGATTACATGTATTTTTATTAAAGGGGGGTGTTACACGAAAAATAGTGAAAATGAGTAAGAGGGGGGTGTTACTTAAAAATAGTGAAAATGAGTGTGGGGGGGTGCTACTCAAAAAATGGTGAAAATGAAAAATAGTTAAAATGGGTGAGAGGGGGGCTGTTACTTGAAAATAGTGAAAATGAGTATGGGCGGGTGTTACTCGAAAAATAGTGAAAATGAGTAAGGGTTGGTGTTATTCAAAAAATGGTGAAAATGAAAAATAGTGAAAATGGGTAAGAGGGGGGGTGTTACTTGAAAATAGTGAAAATGAGTAAGGGGGGGTGTTACTCGAATGATTACTGTGGTTAAAGTAATCAGATACATATACATATAACACAGTTGTACATTGTCTTACCAAAAGGCCGGATAGCTCAGTAGGTAGGGCATGAGACTCTTACCCTAAGGGTCATGGGTTCGATTCCTGCATTGCACGTAAAATGAGTAAAAGAGTTGATGCTCGAAATCTGAATCACAATCCTATTACTATGGTAAAAGTTATCTGATTACATGTATTTTTATTAAAGGGGGGTGTTACACGAAAAATAGTGAAAATGAGTAAGAGGGGGGTGTTACTTCAAAATAGTGAAAATGAGTGTGGGGGGGTGTTACTCAAAAAATGGTGAAAATTAAAAATAGTGAGAATGAGTAAGAGGGGGGTGTTACTTAAAAATAGTGAAAATGAGTATGGGGGGGTGTTACTCAAAAAATGGTGAAAATGAAAAATAGTGAAAATGGGTAAGAGGGGGAGTGTTACTTGAAAATAGTGAAAATAAGTATGGGGGGGTGTTACTCAAAAAATGGTGAAAATGAAAAATAGTGAAAATGGGTAAGAGGGGGGGTGTTACTTGAAAATAGTGAAAATGAGTAAGGGGGGGTGTTACTCGAATGATTACTGTGGTTAAAGTAATCAGATACATATACATATAACACAGTTGTACATAGTCTTACCAAAAGGCCGGATAGCTCCGTAGGTAGGGCATGAGAATCTTAACCTAAGGGTCATGGGTTCGATTCCTGCATTGCACGTAAAATGAGTAAAAGAATTGATGCTCAAAATCTGAATCACAATCCTATTACTATGGTAAAGGTTATCTGAGTACATGTATTTTGATTAAGGGGGGGTGTTACCCGAATGATTACTGTAGTTAAAGTAATCAGATACCTATAAATATAACACAGTTGTACATAGTCTTACCAAAAGGCCGGATAGCTCAGTAGGTAGGGCGTGAGACTCTTAACCTAAGGGTCATGGGTTCGATTCCTGCATTGCACGTAAAATGAGTAAAAGAGTTGATACTCAAAATCTGAATCACAATCCTATTACTATAGTAAAAGTTATCTGATTACATGTATTTTTATTAAGGGGGGGTGTTACCCGAATGATTACTGTAGTTAAAGTAATCAGATACCTATAAATATAACACAGTTGTACATAGTCTCACCAAAAGGCCGGATAGCTCAGTAGGTAGGGCGTGAGACTCTTGACCTAAGGGTCATGGGTTTGATTCCTGCGTTGCACGTAAAACGAGCAAAAGAGTTCATACTCAAAATCTGAATCACAATCCTATTACTATGGTAAAAGTTATCTGATTACATGTATTTTTATTAAAGTGGGGTGTTACACGAAAAATAGTGAAAATGAGTAAGGGTTGGTGTTATTCAAAAAATGGTGAAAATTAAAAATAGTGAAAATGAGTAAGAGGGGGGTGTTACTTAAAAATAGTGAAAATGAGTGTGGGGGGGTGCTACTCAAAAAATGGTGAAAATGAAAAATAGTTAAAATGGGTAAGAGGGGGGCTGTTACTTGAAAATAGTGAAAATAAGTATGGGCGGGTGTTACTCGAAAAATAGTGAAAATGAGTAAGGGTTGGTGTTACTCAAAAAATGGTGAAAATGAAAAATAGTGAAAATGGGTAAGAGGGGGGGTGTTACTTGAAAATAGTGAAAATGAGTATGGGGGGGTGTTACTCAAAAAATGGTGAAAATGAAAAATAGTGAAAATGGGTAAGAGGGGGAGTGTTACTTGAAAATAGTGAAAATGAGTATGGGGGGGTGTTACTCAAAAAATGGTGAAAATGAAAAATAGTGAAAATGGGTAAGAGGGGGGGTGTTACTTGAAAATAGTGAAAATGAGTAAGGGGGGGTGTTACTCGAGTGATTACTGTGGTTAAAGTAATCAGATACCTATAAATATAACACAGTTGCACATAGGCTTACCAAAAGGCCGGATAGCTCAGTAGGTAGGGCGTGAGACTCTTAACCTAATGGTCATGGGTTCGATTCCTGCGTTGCACGTGAAATGACTAAAAGAGTTGATACTCAAAATCTGAATCACAATCCTATTACTATGGTAAAAGTTATCTGATTACATGTATTTTTATTAAAGGGGGGTGTTACACGAAAAATAGTGAAAATGAGTATGGGGGTGTGTTACTCGAAAAATAGTGAAAATGAGTAAGGGTTGGTGTTATTCAAAAAATGGTGAAAATTAAAAATAGTGAAAATGAGTATGGGGGGTGTTACTCAAAAAATGGTGAAAATGAAAAATAGTGAAAATGGGTAAGAGGGGGGGTGTTACTTGAAAATAGTGAAAATGAGTAAGGGGGGGTGTTACTTTAAAATAGTGAAAATGAGTATGGGGGGGTGTTACTCAAAAAATGGTGAAAATGAAAAATAGTGAAAATGGGTAAGGGGGGGGTGTTACTTGAAAATAGTGAAAATGAGTAAGGGGGGGTGTTACTCGAATGATTACTGTGGTTAAAGTAATCAGATACATATACATATAACACAGTTGTACACAGTCTTACCAAAAGGCCGGATAGCTCAGTAGGTAGGGCATGAGACTCTTAACCTAAGGGTCATGGGTTCGATTCCTGCATTGCACGTAAAATGAGTAAAAAAGTTGATGCTCAAAATCTGAATCACAATCCTATTGCTATGGTAAAAGTTATCTGATTACATGTATTTTTATTAAAGGGGGGTGTTACTCGAATGATTACTGTAGTTAAAGTAATCAGATACCTATAAATATAACACAGTATTAGATTGTCTTACGAAAAGGCCGGATAGCTCAGTAGGTAGGGCGTGAGACTCTTAACCTAAGGGTCATGGGTTCGATTCCTGCGTTGCACGTAAAACGAATAAAAGAGTTGATGCTCAAAATCTGAATCACAATCCTATTGCTATGGTAAAAGTTATCTGATTACATGTATTTTTATTAAAGGGGGGTGTTACACGAAAAATAGTGAAAATGAGTATGGGGGTGTGTTACTCGAAAAATAGTGAAAATGAGTAAGGGTTGGTGTTATTCAAAAAATGGTGAAAATTAAAAATAGTGAAAATGAGTATGGGGGGGTGTTACTCAAAAAATGGTGAAAATGAAAAATAGTGAAAATGGGTAAGAGGGGGGGTGTTACTTGAAAATAGTGAAAATGAGTAAGGGGGGGTGTTACTTTAAAATAGTGAAAATGAGTATGGGGGGGTGTTACTCAAAAAATGGTGAAAATTAAAAATAGTGAAAATGGGTAAGAGGGGGGGTGTTACTTGAAAATAGTGAAAATGAGTGTGGGGGGGTGTTACTCAAAAAATGGTGAAAATGAAAAATAGTTAAAATGGGTAAGAGGGGGGGTGTTACTTGAAAATAGTGAAAATGAGTAAGGGGGGGTGTTACTCGAATGATTACTGTGGTTAAAGTAATCAGATACATATACATATAACACAGTTGTACATAGTCTTACCAAAAGGCCGGATAGCTCAGTAGGTAGGGCATGATACTCTTAACCTAAGGGTCATGGGTTCGATTCCTGCATTGCACGTAAAATGAGTACAAGAGTTGATGCTCAAAATCTGAATCACAATCCTATTACTATGGTAAAAGTTATCTGATTACATGTATTTTTATTAAAGGGGGGTGTTACACGAAAAATAGTGAAAATGAGTAAGAGGGGGGTGTTACTTAAAAATAGTGAAAATGAGTGTGGGGGGGTGTTACTCAAAAAATGGTGAAAATGAAAAATAGTTAAAATGGGTAAGAGGGGGTGTGTTACTTGAAAATAGTGAAAATGAGTATGGGGGGGTGTTACTCAAAAAATGGTGAAAATGAAAAATAGTGAAAATGAGTAAGGGGGTTGTTACTCGAATGATTACTGTGGTTAAAGTAATCAGATACATATACATATAACACAGTTGTACATAGTCTTACCAAAAGGCCGGATAGCTCAGTAGGTAGGGCATGAGACTCTTAACCTAAGGGTCATGGGTTCGATTCCTGCATTGCACGTAAAATGAGTAAAAGAGTTGATGCTCAAAATCTGAATCACAATCCTATTACTATGGTAAAAGTTATCTGATTACATGTATTTTGATTAAGGGGGGGTGTTACCCGAATGATTACTGTAGTTAAAGTAATCAGATACCTATAAATATAACACAGTTGTACATAGTCTTACCAAAAGGCCGGATAGCTCAGTAGGTAGGGCGTGAGACGCTTGACCTAAGGGTCATGGGTTCGATTCCTGCGTTGCACGTAAAACGAGCAAAAGAGTTGATACTCAAAATCTGAATCACAATCCTATTACTATGGTAAAAGTTATCTGATTACATGTATTTTTATTAAAGGGGGGTGTTACACGAAAAATAGTGAAAATGAGTAAGAGGGGGGTGTTACTTAAAAATAGTGAAAATGAGTGTGGGGGGGTGTTACTCAAAAAATGGTGAAAATGAAAAATAGTGAAAATGAGTAAGAGGGGGGTGTTACTTAAAAATAGTGAAAATGAGTATGGGGGGGTGTTACTCAAAAAATGGTGAAAATGAAAAATAGTGAAAATGGGTAAGAGGGGGAGTGTTACTTGAAAATAGTGAAAATGAGTATGGGGGGGTGTTACTCAAAAAATGGTGAAAATGAAAAATAGTGAAAATGGGTAAGAGGTGGGGTGTTACTTGAAAATAGTGAAAATGAGTATGGGGGGGGTGTTACTCAAAAAATGGTGAAAATGAAAAATAGTGAAAATGGGTAAGAGGGGGCGTGTTACTTGTAAATAGTGAAAATGAGTAAGGGGGGTGTTACTCGAATGATTACTGTGGTTAAAGTAATCAGATACCTATAAATATAACACAGTTGTACATAGTCTTACCAAAAGGCCGGATAGCTCAGTAGGTAGGGCATGAGACTCTTAACCTAAGGGTCATGGGTTCGATTCCTGCATTGCACGTAAAATGAGTAAAAGAGTTGATGCTCAAAATCTGAATCACAATCCTATTACTATGGTAAAAGTTATCTGATTACATGTATTTTTATTAAAGGGGGGTGTTACACGAAAAATAGTGAAAATGAGTAAGAGGGGGGTGTTACTTAAAAATAGTGAAAATGAGTGTGGGGGGGTGTTACTCAAAAAATGGTGAAAATTAAAAATAGTGAAAATGAGTAAGAGGGGGGGTGTTACTTAAAAATAGTGAAAATGAGTAAGAGGGGGGTGTTACTTAAAAATAGTGAAAATGAGTGTGGGGGGGTGTTACTCAAAAAATGGTGAAAATGAAAAATAGTGAAAATGGGTAAGAGGGGGGGTGTTACTTGAAAATAGTGAAAATGAGTATGGGGGGGTGTTACTCAAAAAATGGTGAAAATGAAAAATAGTGAAAATGAGTATGGGGGGTGTTACTCAAAAAATGGTGAAAATGAAAAATAGTGAAAATGGGTAAGAGGGGGGGTGTTACTTGAAAATAGTGAAAATGAGTAAGGGGGGGTGTTACTTTAAAATAGTGAAAATGAGTATGGGGGGGTGTTACTCAAAAAATGGTGAAAATGAAAAATAGTGAAAATGGGTAAGAGGGGGGGTGTTACTTGAAAATAGTGAAAATGAGTATGGGGGGGTGTTACTCAAAAAATGGTGAAAATGAAAAACAGTGAAAATGGGTAAGAGGGGGGGTGTTACTTGAAAATAGTGAAAATGAGTAAGGGGGGGTGTTACTCGAGTGATTACTGTGGTTAAAGTAATCAGATACCTATAAATATAACACAGTTGCACATAGGCTTACCAAAAGGCCGGATAGCTCAGTAGGGTAGGGCGTGAGACTCTTAACCTAATGGTCATGGGTTCGATTCCTGCGTTGCACGTGAAATGACTAAAAGAGTTGATACTCAAAATCTGAATCACAATCCTATTACTATGGTAAAAGTTATCTGATTACATGTATTTTTATTAAAGGGGGGTGTTACACGAAAAATAGTGAAAATGAGTATGGGGGTGTGTTACTCGAAAAATAGTGAAAATGAGTAAGGGTTGGTGTTATTCAAAAAATGGTGAAAATTAAAAATAGTGAAAATGAGTATGGGGGGTGTTACTCAAAAAATGGTGAAAATGAAAAAATAGTGAAAATGGGTAAGAGGGGGGGTGTTACTTGAAAATAGTGAAAATGAGTAAGGGGGGGGTGTTACTTTAAAATAGTGAAAATGAGTATGGGGGGGTGTTACTCAAAAAATGGTGAAAATGAAAAATAGTGAAAATGGGTAAGGGGGGGGTGTTACTTGAAAATAGTGAAAATGAGTAAGGGGGGGTGTTACTCGAAAAATGGTGAAAATTAAAAATAGTGAAAATGAGTAAGAGGGGGGTGTTACTTAAAATAGTGAAAATGAGTATGGGGGGGTGTTACTCAAAAAATGGTGAAAATGAAAAATAGTGAAAATGGGTAAGAGGGGGGGTGTTACTTGAAAATAGTGAAAATGAGTATGGGGGGGTGTTACTCAAAAAATGGTGAAAATGAAAAATAGTGAAAATGGGTAAGAGGGGGGGTGTTACTTGTAAATAGTGAAAATGAGTAAGGGGGGGTGTTACTCGAATGATTACTGTGGTTAAAGTAATCAGATACCTATAAATATAACACAGTTGTACATAGTCTTACCAAAAGGCCAGATAGCTCAGTAGGTAGGGCATGAGACTCTTAACCTAAGGGTCATGGGTTCGATTCCTGCATTGCACGTAAAATGAGTAAAAGAGTTGATGCTCAAAATCTGAATCACAATCCTATTACTATGGTAAAAGTTATCTGATTACATGTATTTTTATTAAAGGGGGGTGTTACACGAAAAATAGTGAAAATGAGTAAGAGGGGGGTGTTACTTAAAAATAGTGAAAATGAGTGTGGGGGGGTGCTACTCAAAAAATGGTGAAAATGAAAAATAGTTAAAATGGGTGAGAGGGGGGCTGTTACTTGAAAATAGTGAAAATGAGTATGGGCGGGTGTTACTCGAAAAATAGTGAAAATGAGTAAGGGTTGGTGTTATTCAAAAAATGGTGAAAATGAAAAATAGTGAAAATGGGTAAGAGGGGGGGTGTTACTTGAAAATAGTGAAAATGAGTAAGGGGGGGTGTTACTCGAATGATTACTGTGGTTAAAGTAATCAGATACATATACATATAACACAGTTGTACATAGTCTTACCAAAAGGCCGGATAGCTCAGTAGGTAGGGCATGAGACTCTTACCCTAAGGGTCATGGGTTCGATTCCTGCATTGCACGTAAAATGAGTAAAAGAGTTGATGCTCGAAATCTGAATCACAATCCTATTACTATGGTAAAAGTTATCTGATTACATGTATTTTTATTAAAGGGGGGTGTTACACGAAAAATAGTGAAAATGAGTAAGAGGGGGGTGTTACTTCAAAATAGTGAAAATGAGTGTGGGGGGGGTGTTACTCAAAAAATGGTGAAAATTAAAAATAGTGAGAATGAGTAAGAGGGGGGTGTTACTTAAAAATAGTGAAAATGAGTATGGGGGGGTGTTACTCAAAAAATGGTGAAAATGAAAAATAGTGAAAATGGGTAAGAGGGGGAGTGTTACTTGAAAATAGTGAAAATAAGTATGGGGGGGTGTTACTCAAAAAATGGTGAAAATGAAAAATAGTGAAAATGGGTAAGAGGGGGGGTGTTACTTGAAAATAGTGAAAATGAGTAAGGGGGGGTGTTACTCGAATGATTACTGTGGTTAAAGTAATCAGATACATATACATATAACACAGTTGTACATAGTCTTACCAAAAGGCCGGATAGCTCAGTAGGTAGGGCATGAGACTCTTAACCTAAGGGTCATGGGTTCGATTCCTGCATTGCACGTAAAATGAGTACAAGAGTTGATGCTCAAAATCTGAATCACAATCCTATTACTATGGTAAAAGTTATCTGATTACATGTATTTTTATTAAAGGGGGGTGTTACACGAAAAATAGTGAAAATGAGTAAGAGGGGGGTGTTACTTAAAAATAGTGAAAATGAGTGTGGGGGGGTGTTACTCAAAAAATGGTGAAAATGAAAAATAGTTAAAATGGGTAAGAGGGGGTGTGTTACTTGAAAATAGTGAAAATGAGTATGGGGGGGTGTTACTCAAAAAATGGTGAAAATGAAAAATAGTGAAAATGAGTAAGGGGGTTGTTACTCGAATGATTACTGTGGTTAAAGTAATCAGATACATATACATATAACACAGTTGTACATAGTCTTACCAAAAGGCCGGATAGCTCAGTAGGTAGGGCATGAGACTCTTAACCTAAGGGTCATGGGTTCGATTCCTGCATTGCACGTAAAATGAGTAAAAGAGTTGATGCTCAAAATCTGAATCACAATCCTATTACTATGGTAAAAGTTATCTGATTACATGTATTTTGATTAAGGGGGGGGTGTTACCCGAATGATTACTGTAGTTAAAGTAATCAGATACCTATAAATATAACACAGTTGTACATAGTCTTACCAAAAGGCCGGATAGCTCAGTAGGTAGGGCGTGAGACGCTTGACCTAAGGGTCATGGGTTCGATTCCTGCGTTGCACGTAAAACGAGCAAAAGAGTTGATACTCAAAATCTGAATCACAATCCTATTACTATGGTAAAAGTTATCTGATTACATGTATTTTTATTAAAGGGGGGTGTTACACGAAAAATAGTGAAAATGAGTAAGAGGGGGGTGTTACTTAAAAATAGTGAAAATGAGTGTGGGGGGGGTGTTACTCAAAAAATGGTGAAAATGAAAAATAGTGAAAATGAGTAAGAGGGGGGTGTTACTTAAAAATAGTGAAAATGAGTATGGGGGGGTGTTACTCAAAAAATGGTGAAAATGAAAAATAGTGAAAATGGGTAAGAGGGGGAGTGTTACTTGAAAATAGTGAAAATGAGTATGGGGGGGGTGTTACTCAAAAAATGGTGAAAATGAAAAATAGTGAAAATGGGTAAGAGGTGGGGTGTTACTTGAAAATAGTGAAAATGAGTATGGGGGGGTGTTACTCAAAAAATGGTGAAAATGAAAAATAGTGAAAATGGGTAAGAGGGGGCGTGTTACTTGTAAATAGTGAAAATGAGTAAGGGGGGTGTTACTCGAATGATTACTGTGGTTAAAGTAATCAGATACCTATAAATATAACACAGTTGTACATAGTCTTACCAAAAGGCCGGATAGCTCAGTAGGTAGGGCATGAGACTCTTAACCTAAGGGTCATGGGTTCGATTCCTGCATTGCACGTAAAATGAGTAAAAGAGTTGATGCTCAAAATCTGAATCACAATCCTATTACTATGGTAAAAGTTATCTGATTACATGTATTTTTATTAAAGGGGGGTGTTACACGAAAAATAGTGAAAATGAGTAAGAGGGGGGTGTTACTTAAAAATAGTGAAAATGAGTGTGGGGGGGTGTTACTCAAAAAATGGTGAAAATTAAAAATAGTGAAAATGAGTAAGAGGGGGGTGTTACTTAAAAATAGTGAAAATGAGTAAGAGGGGGGTGTTACTTAAAAATAGTGAAAATGAGTGTGGGGGGGTGTTACTCAAAAAATGGTGAAAATGAAAAATAGTGAAAATGGGTAAGAGGGGGGGGTGTTACTTGAAAATAGTGAAAATGAGTATGGGGGGGTGTTACTCAAAAAATGGTGAAAATGAAAAATAGTGAAAATGAGTATGGGGGGTGTTACTCAAAAAATGGTGAAAATGAAAAATAGTGAAAATGGGTAAGAGGGGGGGGTGTTACTTGAAAATAGTGAAAATGAGTAAGGGGGGGTGTTACTTTAAAATAGTGAAAATGAGTATGGGGGGGTGTTACTCAAAAAATGGTGAAAATGAAAAATAGTGAAAATGGGTAAGAGGGGGGGTGTTACTTGAAAATAGTGAAAATGAGTATGGGGGGGTGTTACTCAAAAAATGGTGAAAATGAAAAACAGTGAAAATGGGTAAGAGGGGGGGTGTTACTTGAAAATAGTGAAAATGAGTAAGGGGGGGTGTTACTCGAGTGATTACTGTGGTTAAAGTAATCAGATACCTATAAATATAACACAGTTGCACATAGGCTTACCAAAGGCCGGATAGCTCAGTAGGTAGGGCGTGAGACTCTTAACCTAATGGTCATGGGTTCGATTCCTGCGTTGCACGTGAAATGACTAAAAGAGTTGATACTCAAAATCTGAATCACAATCCTATTACTATGGTAAAAGTTATCTGATTACATGTATTTTTATTAAAGGGGGGTGTTACACGAAAAATAGTGAAAATGAGTATGGGGGTGTGTTACTCGAAAAATAGTGAAAATGAGTAAGGGTTGGTGTTATTCAAAAAATGGTGAAAATTAAAAATAGTGAAAATGAGTATGGGGGGTGTTACTCAAAAAATGGTGAAAATGAAAAAATAGTGAAAATGGGTAAGAGGGGGGGTGTTACTTGAAAATAGTGAAAATGAGTAAGGGGGGGTGTTACTTTAAAATAGTGAAAATGAGTATGGGGGGGTGTTACTCAAAAAATGGTGAAAATGAAAAATAGTGAAAATGGGTAAGGGGGGGGTGTTACTTGAAAATAGTGAAAATGAGTAAGGGGGGGTGTTACTCGAAAAATGGTGAAAATTAAAAATAGTGAAAATGAGTAAGAGGGGGGTGTTACTTAAAAATAGTGAAAATGAGTATGGGGGGGTGTTACTCAAAAAATGGTGAAAATGAAAAATAGTGAAAATGGGTAAGAGGGGGGGTGTTACTTGAAAATAGTGAAAATGAGTATGGGGGGGTGTTACTCAAAAAATGGTGAAAATGAAAAATAGTGAAAATGGGTAAGAGGGGGGGTGTTACTTGTAAATAGTGAAAATGAGTAAGGGGGGGTGTTACTCGAATGATTACTGTGGTTAAAGTAATCAGATACCTATAAATATAACACAGTTGTACATAGTCTTACCAAAAGGCCAGATAGCTCAGTAGGTAGGGCATGAGACTCTTAACCTAAGGGTCATGGGTTCGATTCCTGCATTGCACGTAAAATGAGTAAAAGAGTTGATGCTCAAAATCTGAATCACAATCCTATTACTATGGTAAAAGTTATCTGATTACATGTATTTTTATTAAAGGGGGGTGTTACACGAAAAATAGTGAAAATGAGTAAGAGGGGGGTGTTACTTAAAAATAGTGAAAATGAGTGTGGGGGGGTGCTACTCAAAAAATGGTGAAAATGAAAAATAGTTAAAATGGGTGAGAGGGGGGCTGTTACTTGAAAATAGTGAAAATGAGTATGGGCGGGTGTTACTCGAAAAATAGTGAAAATGAGTAAGGGTTGGTGTTATTCAAAAAATGGTGAAAATGAAAAATAGTGAAAATGGGTAAGAGGGGGGGTGTTACTTGAAAATAGTGAAAATGA